>VYZM01004038.1:121479-154062 GCA_013398915.1 Dromas ardeola
TCCTCCCCCTCTACTCTGCCTTGGTGAGGCCACACCTCGAGTACTGTGTCCAGTTCTGGGCTCCCCAGCTCAAGAAGGACAGGGAACTGCTGGAGAGGGTGCAGCATAGGGCTACCAAGATGATTAGGGGACTGGAACACCTCTCTTATGAGGAAAGACTGAGGGAATTGGGTCTGTTTAGTCTGGAAAAGAGACGGCTGAGGGGTGACCTTATTAATGCTTACAAATACTTAAAGGGTGGGTGTCAGGAGGATGGGGCCAGGCTCTTTTCAGTGGTGCCCGGCAACAGGACAAGAGGTAATGGGTACAAACTTGAGTGTAGGAAGTTCCATCTCAACATGAGGAGGAACTTCTTTACTTTGAGGGTGGCAGAGCACTGGCACAGGCTGCCCAGAGAGGTGGTGGAGTCTCTGTCTGTGGAGACATTCAAAACCCGCCTGGACGCGTTCCTGTGCAACCTGCTCTAAGGTGACCCTGCTCTGGCAGGGGGGTTGGACTAGATGATCTCCAGAGGTCCCTTCCAACCCTATGATTCTGTGATTTGCATTTTAAAACACAGCTCAATGTATAACCTATGTACTGACCTGAGATTTTGATTGCTACCTCACTTTACAAGATGTTACTGAATCTTCTGGTGCCTCTTCCAGACCTGCTCAGAGTGGGCCATCATTCTGGAAATGCTCATCAATTCATAAGATTGAATGCTTGATACAAATCTTCTAGTGCATACGCTCTTGGTGCCTCTATATGAGTAGTTATATTTTCATCCGAGTGAACATCATCATCAGTTATCTTCTCATCAAAGCCAATTAAATCAATCGAAGGTGAAGGGCAGAAAAGTGGGATAATGGCGAAAGTCAGCAGAGCAGAGCGGTTGGTAAACACTAAATGCTTTGCGGCAAAACTCCAAAATGGTGGGTAAGGTAGCAACAGATTTTTGGTACACATAAACACAGTAACTTTTTTTTACAACATAATAACAGGGTGTTGCTGTGTTATTACAGAACTTGGGCAACTGTTTAGTCCCCAGACCAAACCGCTTCTGGGCATCCACAGGAACAACTTCTGGGCATAGGGCCATGGGAACTTTGTGTTCTGATTTGAATGTCATAATGATTTTAGGTTTTTCTGGGGTTGTCTGGTGCTTGTGAGTAAGCCTTACGAAGCTTAATCATTGGCAATCAGTCAGAATGGAGTTGGGATTTCAGGCCTTCCTCATCAGGGGCAAATCTTATACCTACTCCTTTCTAATTAGTAAACTAACACCCTTCTTGGGAACCCCTTAAGTGTTCCTCTTATGTTTTCATTGACAGGATCTAGTTCATTTCATAATCATCAATGTTGGTTAAATCAGGCCCCCAAAACTACTAGGAATTTAAAGATGCACTTATGTTCACAAAAAGCTAGGAAATTCTATTTTCTTAAATTAGTCTAAATGATAGGAAAGCATAAGGGTATCTTAGCTATATATATATTTAAAAAGGAAAATATACCATATTTTCATTGGAGTTCCGGTCAACAAATAAAGATAAAATTAGTGTATTTATTTGTATAGAGCTGATCATATATCAAAATGCTTACAAAGTTAGATGTAATAAAAGTGGCACAGATTGTCATGTATTTATATTGAAAAAAATAGTTTTACACTGAAATCAGGCAAAAAACCTGCAAATCACTGAGAAGAGTTGAGTAAGGTAACAAGTGCATCCTTCAACTAGAGCATTTCTAAAGAATGGCAGTCAATACATTGGGCCCTAGGTACCCACACTGCTGAAAAGATCAAAATAAACAGCATATTTGTAACGGTGAATGTACTATATCACAATCTCTTGAGAATGTAATCAGTATTTTTGCACCCATGAAAACTCCTGTTTTCATTCTTATTTTGTTTAGTCTTTTATAAAAATTTACATACTTTTTAATTTGTGTGTCAGTCACCATTTTTGCTGCTGAGAGTTCTGTTTATCCCCAAATTAATCCAAGAGGTGTCTCCATATGAATATGGGAGCCATTTTAATTCAGATAATTCTAACAAATGTCTGTCTCTGAATAATTTTCCTAACAAATAGATGCTGGGAAATGAACCTCTGTCAAACACAGGAAAATAATCTGTGTGCTCTTTGTGATGTGAACAACACATTTAGCTCATAGCTTAAAAAGTCCTATGATAAACAATGATTTACTTGTTTATATGTCACTGCTTCAAGTATATTATTGGAAACAGAAGCAAAATGAAAGAAGAATATGAAAGGGAAGCTGTTAATTCCTGTTATTGACTGTGTTTCAAACAGTTTAATTATCTTGATGTTGTGCTTCATTTTTTTCCTTGTTGACCTTGTAGATATCAGACACAAATAATTGTTCTTCATAGTGGTTTTTGGTTATAGCATACTGGATGTCACATGCTTTTATAGCCCAGCACTTCAGTCATGATAAAAAATCTACGAGCCTTAAAAAAATTATTTAATAAGCAGCAGACAGACCTTCCATGCCTACACTGAGATGTTTTCTTCCAGTCAGACGATATTCCTTGTAGAGGTTAAAAGTAATCTCAAAATTACTTTCATTTATGACTCAAGTACTAAGGGAATCAGAGTACAAACGTTTGTGAGACCTCTCTCCTGCTGAATGAACTGTCGTCCTGGGTACTGGTTATTTCTGGTGGGTAGAAAATGAACCCTTAAAAGGGTGATTTTGAAGGCATCTTTTCCTGTTTGGATCTGCAACAAAGTCAATGTACTCTCACTCAAAGATATATCAAAGTTGTCGACAGGTCTAAGGGATCAGTATTGATTCCTGCATGAAGTTCTGGTTCTACTGAGGTCAACAAAAAAATCCCATTGATCTCAGTGAAGCCAAGATTTCATTTCTTATCTTTACTCATTATTAACAAGAGTAAACTTCAGACAGTCTCATTAAAATAACCTGATGTTAGATTACATGGAAGGGTTGTCTTACCACACGTAATAAATAACAGCAATAGAAGGGCAACAGAAAAGGCAGAAGTAATATGAAAGTGCATAGGAATAGGAGCTGAGATTGCAAATATTAAGAGGTTTGAGTTTTTTTAAAACAAGAGTTTTATATTGCTCCTTTTATTAGTCCTTCCCACCCTTAGAGATATTAATGATCCCCAGCTTCAGAACTCAAAGAACCCAGTTTCTATCCTTGTATTCTTTTCCACAGTTAAGTTTAAATTTCCATGGGAAATATAAAAGGGATTAAGATTTATCTATATAACGATTTATAAGGCCTTCATTCACCATCAGCAGTTTCCTATTTTGCTCTCAGATATTCACACAACATCTGAATGCCTTGCAAATGTTAATGACTTTATGCTATAACCTCCTGGAGAATTAGAGGAGAAAAATTATCTCTGTTTTACAGCTGGAGAATGGATACAGAAAGACTTTGTGATGTGCCTGAGGTCTCTCACTGGATTTTTCAAGCTCTGTGTCTAAACCACAACGCTTTCTTAGCCTCTGATTATCTTTGCTTTGGGGATTCTAGCTTATTTAAATTCTATTCTCTTGAACACCTTTCTCTAGGCCAGATCCATGAAAAAATGATTCTTAACCTCAACAAATACCAGGAAAACCACTTGTCCAGAAGAAAGCTAGAGTTTTTATTGCATGTTCACTGGCTTCTATAGCTTGCGAGGCAACCAAAAGAGAGCAGAAAATAGACCCTGAAGGATGTCAAAACTTCTTTGAAAATACAATAAATGCATTGAGATTCAGATTTAATAGATTTCCTCATCCTAATTTTGACTGGGACAGATGTACCAGAAGCTCTTCCAACTGAACGTAAGTTATGTTGTTTTTTTCACTATTAAAGTTATTAACATTTCGCCACTTTTTCCCCAACGCTCTCTCTTGCATAATTAACCCTGAGTTTTATATGGTCTACTTTCAGATATGGCTTTCAATTTATGAGGGCTGGATTGCATTGTCATGATGCCTTTCCCTCTGCATTGAATCTACACAATTCATAGACCCGCCTTGATTTAAACACTTAAGAAGAGTGCAACTGGCTGGTTTGTCTACAGCCTATTTTGTAAGAAGGACGGGAACAGGCAGATTTTCTGCGCTACTGGAAGGAGTTAATATCTGCTAAGCTACATTATGCAGTATTCCATGCTGCCCGTTGTAAGACTCCTTCCAGCTCTCAGCTGTCTTACTAAGGGTTATCCATGTGTGCTATACTTACACATAATTGTCATTTAGTAATTGTTTTATTTATTTTGTCAATGATTTATATCAAGTTAAGTTTTTTTAAACTAGAGATGTAATTATCCTCTCACATCTACTTTGCATAAACCTAGTACAATGCAGTTACACCTTTGTATAGGTGTTTATACAAAGGTAATTTATTCTATATAAACAGAACACACGTGTGAGAAAACTTGGGTATTGAGACCTCTATAATATGGAAACCTGCATCCTTACAGAACCAGCACACCTTAACCCTGAATATATCGGGAGCCAACACAGTCGTAAAGCGTTCTCCAGGCTTTCCAAGGTGAGGGATGGAGTAAATCGAAGCAAGAGGAATGAAGTTATTGGGAAGTTTCTTGATTCAGGAAGGAGATCAATGCACATTGCTGTGGACCCCTTTCCACCACTCTTGGCTTGGAGAACCACGCAAAGTGGAGAATTCGAGTGAAGCCTTGGAGAAGAAGGATGAGAGAAAAAAACATGGTACAGAAGTCTCCCTCCCACGAAATTGTTGCCATAAGGAATATTTTGCTTTGATTTTCCATTTACTTATACCGATTTAACATTATGGAACTACTCCTGACTAACTAGATTTATTACTGACTTCCTTAGGAATAAGGAAATTAGAGTCAGGTTCATTATATCTTGGTATGAAGCAGTCTGTCAGCGATAAGGCTGAAGTCCAGAGTTTGGGACTTCTAAAACTTACCCTGTGGTTGTCCTAGTTTACTTAATATAAAGGGCCTTGGGCATCCAGAAAGTGAAAAATTCCATACAGCACCAGCATTGACTGGTGCATTGCAACATCTGACTCTGAGCAACCTGATCTGTCTTCAAAATAGGTCCTGTTTTGAGCAGGGGTTTGGACCAAATGGCCTCTGGAGGTCCCTCCCAAACTGAATTGTTCAGTGACTCTATGTTCCTGCTCCCTGCTCACTGTAAAGCTGTAACTGTGCAGAGCCATGTCCATGGCTTTCCATACAACCATGTTTCCCAGCGCTTTGAATTCCATAACTACATCAGCACCAGTTTTCAGGTGAGGCTTTGCACTTGTCATGCTCCACACCTGAGTTAATGCACCCTGCGCAACATGGTACTGATACTGTCACCTTTGCTTCCACCAGCAGTCAGACCTTCTGCCATCCCCCACTTTCCCACCAAATCCTTGAGGGCTTACACGAAACATAAGTTAATAAACACAACTGCACCTGTAGTTACTCAGTCTGGAGGCAGTTGGTTGTCTGCACGCTGTTTTCTTATGGACTCCCAGTTCTGGGAAAGGATTTCAAGGCTGCCTGCCCTTCATGAAGCCAAGCAAAGTCCTGGACAGATTATTAGTTCAGACAGGTTGTCATATAAAAAGCATAACACTAATACCAGACCCAAGACAGCTGAGGAAGCAGCACAGCTGTGTTTTTGTGGTGCTGAGTCAGCCAATGCCCACTGTACAGTTAATCTGCCCAAGGAGGCGAGCGTACATCACAAAGAACTGGAAGTTTCATGTGCATGCTGTTCACTAACATTTTCAGGATTTGCAACTCCAGTGGCAGTCACTGGATGAAAATGAAGCAATTTAGTTTAATAATGCAGATGTCAAAATAGTAAAACTTTCAGGACAATTATATTGGGAAACTGTCATCATCAATTTTATTTATTTTTCTTATTGTGGCATTGTTTGAATAGTATATTTCCCACCGTTGGGAAAGATGATGAACAGAGTAACTGAGCTGAAGCTAAATCACCCATAAATCCATCTTGCAGCAAGGTGATATGTCATTAATTCAGGCACCAGAACAGTAACATCATTAAATATTATGGCACACTTCATCCAATTCCTCCACAGAATAATTTTCTTAATACTGTGTTTGTAAAGGAAATTAGTATCAATCAATCAAACACGTACATGCACCATTCTAATTATATACTTCGCCAGTCTCATAAAACCAGTTTGTTTGGTGCCTTATCAAGTATGTATACAAAGTATAGCAGAAATATTTTATCTTCCGTATATAAGGATAATATGACCTATTTCTTTCCTATATGACTCAGAGGATTCATTGCCCTAAAAGAGATGAAGAAATCTGGGTAGAATAAGCTGAGAGGTGGAGAGATAAGCCAGGGGAAGCAGAGAACACCACCCCACAGAGAGCTGGACCTGGGTGCAACAACTTCTTGAGTTTCCTACCTGGCAGGGAGGTTCCTCACCACCACAGCATCGCTCGGGAATCGACACCAATCTGAAATTATTTTGATCTGATGCTAATGAAGATGTGCGAAGCTACGATTCAAGTTAGCATTTCTTTAAGCGCGTATACAATCCCGGCAGTTTCTTGATCTTGGTGGAGAGTAGAATTAGGGAGTAAATAATAGACAGTGTAAGAGGAGAGGGAAAATTCTACAGAATTCTTTATGTAAAATGTAGGGACCCTGTCTAGAAATAGTGTTATATTTTTATGACTTAGATCAACGTTTTAGATGTTGATAAGTACTAATGATACTATTACTAAAGCTGAAGAGATTATTTTTCTTTGAACTGTAGACAGCCCTGACGTTTTTAATGAGTATTGTGCTTTGTTACATTATTAATTATTTGAAAAACATGTGAACACATCTATTTATCCATTTATCTACTGGTTGGTCTATTCATTGCTCTACCAAATTTCCCCCTTACTACTTGAGAAATTGCAGGAACTGTCCTAAACCAAATAAACCCTTTAACTGAATAAGATTACACGTGGTTTTGTGAGGATTTATGGGATCTCTCCTAGGTGAAAAATGAATGTTTTCTGTAACCACTGTGTGAGTTAGGCTATAACTTAAGCCACGAGCTGGGTTGCTCTATTTGCTCTCCACCTGGCAACGCAGAGCTCCCAGTGCATGCCTGGGCAGTGCACTGACTCACAGCCATGAAACAGAAGGTCAGATTGGAAGCTGCAAGGGTTAAACAGTAAGGTTTGCTCAGCCACGCCTGAGGGTGAGTCAGGCAGGATATGCCAGCAATAAAGAAGAGCAAGTGGGCTTGATCACAGTCAACCTAGATCCTTCTGAATCAGTTGGGCACTCTCCTGTGCCAGCTCAGGGCTTGCAATATGTATGATGGGCACGGGATGGGATTGCATGAGCAAGCGATCCTTGTTCTGGGCATACAGACAACTCTCAGTAGCTAAAAAGGCAGCTAGGAAGAGTCCTTAGCAGCTGAAAGAGCCAGTAGCTCTTAATAATCCTGCTTTGTGTAGGATTTCCAAGACAACGGCTCTCTGGCACCTCCTTTTAGTGTCCTCCTCCTTTCTCTCCTCCTTCTCTCCTTCTCTCCCAGGAGAAGCCTCCATCTGCCACGCCCCTGCCTCAGCCCAGGATTAACAGAAATCTTGTATTTTCTCTCCATCCTGCCCAAAATGTCTTTTAAGTTAAGGGCCCCATTTTGTTACCACAAAAAAAAAAATCTAAAAAGAGTCTATAAGAATCAATGTAGGTTTTTCATGTAGATACGGAGTCTGCACATAGGAAAAGAGAGAGGGAAGTAGAAGAAAAGAAGAAAGGAAGGAAAGCAAGCGGGACCTTGACACCACTCAGTGCAAAACTTAAGAGCAAGAATAATTCTTCTCACTTTACTCATATGAGAAAGCGAAGTGCTCTCTCACACACACCCACGCCCTCTCGCTGTCTTTCTTTCTCTTTCCCCGGTGCTGTCAGAGACATCTGTCTTTATTCAGTCATCCTTGCTGTGAGTTTCTTTAAATTGTAATTGGGTAATTTTACAGATTGTGGGGGACCCCTTTGCCAGATGAAGTCGTGGGGACTTAGCCCCTAGTTTTTGAAATTTAGGGTTGCTAGATTAGCAAGGGACTGACTACAGATATGATTTTTTGTTCATAGCAGAAACCCTGTTTTATGAGCAACTATTTTTAAGGAACCTTATTACAAAATATGTATGGCTGTACATTCATATTCCTGCATTTTATTTTCTGACAAAAAAAGGCTCCAAGTTTAAGAATATTGTGATATCTGTGTATGTGTGTCAGGTTGGCAATTTGGACCTTAGCCTGCTCACCTGCTACCTTTGTTCTTAGGGATCCCAAACGTGCAGGCACCATTTGAACCAATTTCTCCAAACCTGTTTCATTTTCCACTCTCTCTCTGTGTACGTGGCTCTTAGTCACATGCAGAAGCCCCACATGTACCAGCCTGAAAGGACAGGTCAAGGTCTGTTTTATTGACAAGCAGAGACGGTCTCGGTCACTCAGCTTTTGCTGGCAGCCTGCGTCGTCTGCGGTGTGACAGTCAGCTGGCCAATTTACCAGCAAATATAGAGATGAGAAGAGGCATGGTTGAGAAGATTAAGAGATGGGACCAACCTCTTTTGGGGAGGAGAGAAGCTGCCTAGAAGGACTATCATCTGTCCTTTGCGTAGTAACGTGCTTGTACCTAAAGTGTGTTTGGTTCTGAAACCCACTCCCCAAATTAAGTCACAGCAGGACGAGGACTCCAAGGGACATGCTGTGAGCGGCAGGAAAAGCAGTGTTACTCCCGAGTGGTCATGGCCAAATTCAGCCACCCAGCACGGGCAGGACAGGGAGATTTACACCTGTGGACAGGGCTAATCTTCACCTGCTGCACCTTATGCCCTTGTTAGGGGTTGGGAAACTGTGGCTGTGAGCTTTTCCTCTCCTCTGGTGGAGTAGCATGGTCACTGGGCAATGTCTGATCTCTATGGTATCATGAGCTTCTATCTCGGCGTAAGTTTTGGCCTCTGGGTTGACAAATCATGAGTGTTTTTTGAACTCTGTTTTATTACAGTAAAGTTACATCAGCTCATATATTCTGGCTTCTTTCACCACGCTAGGAAAAAGTTCAGCAAGAGCTGGAACTACCTCTCCGGCCCAGGTTTGAACCTTATTTTAAATACAAATATCTCTCCTTTTCAACATAGTCAGGAAAGATAGGGTCATCTTTATACCTGATATCTCAAGCAAAGCAGAGGGTAAATATCAAAGATGTTAAGGCAAGGCAAACATATCCCTTTTATGTTTGTGGGCAGCGCTAATGACATAGGGTGAAATTTATCCTCTTATCAAAGGTCAACACAAACCTAGGCACTGCTTCAAAGGTGCATTGATCCTATAACTGGCTCCTGGCACTGAGGTGGATTTCACCAAAGTCCAAAACTTATGAGAACCGATAGATTTTATATATCTGTGTAAAAAATAATAGCATTCAGATACAGACACACATAGCAATCCACGCCAGCTATCTTGATTTTGCTGGGACAATGTACTGGTTTTTATCTTGTGTTCTCATATTTTGGACAATTCTTCCTAGCCAGCTGTCCCTCCCTCCCACTTAATCAGCCAAAACATCCATGCTCTTCGCGACTACACAATATTTACTCAAGCTTTGTGTTTACCAGGAAGAAGCTGACAGTCCAGCGACTGAGCGTTTAGTACTGCAGATACTGCTTGGTTTGAAGGGGAAAGCAAGAGTGAAGGCACTGTCAAAGACGTTCTTTCAGGTCTCACCGAATAATCATGACAACTGTCTAATGTTTCCTACCACATTCAGCCAGTGCTCCCAGACACCAAAAAGGTCTTGCAGATGGGGAAAATGTGAAAGACAAGGAAGACGCAAGCAAAGCGAATGCAAGTGCTAGTTAAAAACTGGTGTCTTTTTGCTAGTGGTCACACACATAAATGTGTCACTGCAGAGGAGGCATGGGATTTTTATATTGGAAGTGTGGTCACACTGGGTGTGAACATACACATTGTAAATACTGTAGGAGAAGATATGGCTTCTGCAGTTGGTGTTTTTTTCTTTCTTTTGTATTTTCTTTCTGTGGTTGTATTTGAGCAGGGTGTGCCAATATTTGCAGTCTGAGGAATAGCATCAGAACGTCTCGTATTCCTGTCTACTAGCAAAAATAATGAAAACATTTCAGCTAATTCACTGTACCTTCATGTGCATTAGTCACTGGTCCCTGTGCGCTCTAATTATAGACTGCCTTGACGTTACAACTGCAGGGCATGAAGCAAAGACTTTACAAAAGTTGTTTTGGTATCTCTTTTTTTCTTGCTAGGCTAATGGAGACGCCTGTATTAAATACAGATCTGTGCTTGAAGCTGTCCTGTTCTTGGAATGTGACTGTGGAAGTTAATATGATTATGGTGGTGTCAGCTGAGACAGATTAGGAGGTGCTTTGCTCAGGATAGGTAAACCTACCTGGTAGTGTGTTCTTCCTTAAGTCCTGAGAAAATTAGATTTTTTTTTTGATCCACAGGAGTAAGACATAAAGAATCTTTACATAACTCAGCTGTATTTTTTAACCTGAATTTCTCTAAATATATAACCAAGGGCAGCTAAATCCCATGTGCTATGGCTCACTGTACAAGTTATAATTTATTAAACTGTTATATTAACGAGATTAAGTCAGAATTGCCTTGTTCAGTCATGTACATGATTGCTTTGGGGGCTTCAATAGGTCAAACTCTGACAGTGTCAAGCATAATTATCTCCTGAATATATTCACACCCCCTGCAAAAGCCAATGTTTGTTTGCTTTCGCTTTATTTAAGAATGTATTCATTAGTTTACAACCTTTTGTGAGGCTTTCTAAGCTTCAAATGAATGACTAAAATCTGCAAGAAACACAGATTCCCTGAAGATGTTATTATGACATAAAACACATTGAGGGAAAATTTTGTATTTCCATAAAAAATTCAAGACATGATGTTTATTTTTGCACACTGATGCAGCTGTCTCTATGTGGTGGGGCCCATGGTGCTAAACACACAGTAATGCACATTAACTTGTTTTTTTCTGGGTTAGTGGTTTTAGACATATATGATAAATTTATGATCCCCCACTTCATAATGCATTTGGAGCTTATAAAATGTGTCAGCTACTGATGTTCTCCACCAGTGGACTGGAGGGGTTGGTTCAGATATAGCGGGTACCATTCAGGTGGAAGGCTTGCATAATGCAAATGGGAAATATCGGTAGCATAGCTGAAAAATTTATACTACAATGAGTGAGACAGCTGGAAACACTGTGTTAATAAGCTGAAGGCCAGGGCACAGAGCTGAGCACAGTAGAGTTGTGGTAACCTAACAAATTGTCACCTACCCATTGAGTCAACATAACTGACCTTGAGTCTGCCCCAGCTTTGGGGAAAAGCATATTAATGTAAAGCTCTTTGGCTGAATTCTTGTTTGCCAACTGAAGAAATACTGTTTCTCTCCCAAATTTTATTCATATGTTCTCTGCTATCACAGTAAGCATGTATTAATAACTAAATAAATAACATCTTTGTGCTGAAACAGTTACTTGCTACCTGTGTAGCAGCTTGATTCTGGCAGCTTGTGATCTTTGTTCCTTTCACTAACAGGAAATCACAGCTGCTTTGAGGGAAGGCACCTTTTGAGCTCATGCTCCAGTTGATACTACACAAAATTTGTGAGAAACCATAGTAAATCCCCCTTATTTATTTTCAGCCCAACCTGTTGCATCAGTTCTGCTCAGTATCCCCTCATTGTTATTTTTTTTATAAAAAGGATGATTTTTAAAATAAAATATATTTCTTGAAACAAAAAGTCTGACATCTAAAGACCAGACAAGAAACAAAGTTCATTTAATAAAATTAAAAAAAAAAAAGGAAAAAAACCCAAATATAAAAAGTTGCATAAAATTTTTCAGTAGAATAAAAATCTAGCACCATATGAAACACTGAAATGGCACCCGTATATGAAGAAAAGTCAGTTACAAAAGTCATATAAACCTATTTATTTCAGAATGGCACTAAACCACAGACTCGTTTCTGACTTCCACCTAACTGTTGACATTCACTAAGAAAACGAAAAGGAAAAAGTGAATAAGAACTCTTTCCTATCAGTTAAGAATAGTGACATCTGTGAAACACAAGTAGATGCCTATGAAATAGCAGCAGAATTAGGGTGTGTGGGGATTGGGCCATGTGAGGATGCGGACCATGAGTAGGGAAGGATGAGGTCCTTCTCAGGGTGGAAATGAGCAGGGTGGGCTGAGCAGGGAGGATGGAGAGCAGTCCCGTGAGTGGGTGGGACATAGTTTCTGGGAGAGCTGGTGGGAGCAGGGAGGAGCTGGTTTTACTGAACCGTGCAAACCTTCCTCTAGTGAAACCCCACATAAACATATGAGGTAAGTTTGGCACGTGGTCAGAAATCTGACTGATCATAACTAGATCTGTTTGGAAAATAGAAATCCATTTGTCTTAATAAAATATTTTGGAAAATATTTGCCTTCTGAGTTAGGGTAAAAAGTAAAATGAACAATCCTCCCTCCCTCCTCCCGCTGCCAACATTACATGTAATTTTTTATTTACTTTAACAGAAAGAGATTTCTCAAAAAAAAAAAAGAAGTTTACAGAGAGTTTTGGATTGCTACTTGTCTGACTGCCCAGAAAGTACCACTCAATTTCCTCTTCCTTTCCGTAAGTGAAATTATTAATCTTCAGCTGGGGTTACTAGTGGCTAAATGTGAAGTTCTTTTGTCCTTCTGCTCCTCTTTGCTGATGTCCATTCAGGGAGTTTTGTCAGCTTTGCGGCTTTCCCCAAAGGCTGCAATTCAGGGGACTATACCATGGGTAGCTGCAGATCTCTTCTCAGTAACAGAACAGAAAAATGAAAAAAGCCACTGGAAAATTCAATTTTATGGAACAGATATTTTCTGTTTTAATGAAAATACCCTTGATGAAAAATTGCTGGCTAGCTCACCCCTTCAGTCTTCTCCAGATATTCCATTTAGATATTTACCTCTGATATCATATGCCACAGCAGGATGGAAGCTGACTCTCTGCAAAGTTTAGCTTTTACATTAAATTACATATTTTAATGCTAGAATGCCCCTTGACTCACTGGCATAGTGATGATTCAAGAGCAGCAAATTATCATAAAGGTAATTTAGTAGTGATGTGTTGTGACATTTGCCAGTTTATCTTTGGTTACATCAGGAAAGGACAAGATGCCCGTGTTCTTCTTCTGAGTAATTATTTTTGAACTGCATCTAATGCTTCACTCATTAAACCCTGAGCTTCCTGAGATGACAGATCAAGAAGTTTTTATGTTTTGTTTGGAATTTAAATATGCTAAATATTCAAATGTTATATAGACACCCACTCACACATGTACGTATGTGCGCTTGTGTGTCTGTACTTCCATATAAAAGAACTGCAAATCTTTCCATAGAGATTCCAGTCAATGGAATTCTTACCAAACATTTGACCCACTTCCATTTTTCAAGCATCCTTTCTACAAATGCTGGAGTTAGGGTTTCAGAATAATTTCTTTTTAAACCCTGCTTTCATATTTTCATACTTAATATTTTCATTTCCAATAACATGTATTATTGTAATGCTGTTCAGAGATACATTGGATATTTTCCTGAAAAAGTATAGGAAAAGACAATAGAAGCTCATCTAAAAAAGAACTTATGAGCTAGCCTTCAGGAACGAGATGACGAGTTGATCATCGACATTGTCCATTTAATGTCAATGTTGAAGATGACCATGTGTATGTGAAATAGATCTTCTCTTTACTAGAGGGCTGGCCAAGAAAACTGTCTTACCCTTTCTTCATATTACACATAAAGCTTCTCCAGAAGACATTACTTATATTACCATAAGGAATTTCCTCCTAAAAATGTCAAATAATGTGTCTTATATTTTCCTCTCCTCTCTATATCCTCTCTCCTCTCTCCTCTCTCTCTCTCTCTCTCTGTTTTTTTACTGAGTTTACCAACTCAATTTTAATAAGGAAAATTTTCAGTCAAAACCTGTAGTCTGTTTTATTCTTTTTTTTTTTTTTATTTTTAGAGATAATGTTCCTAAAGACGTAAGTCAGTAACAGACATTACAGAAGACAGGAGAGAAAATGGGCTGGAATGGAGATGGGAAAAGAATCAGGAAAACAATTATCAACTAGGAAAGGCCACTGCATGAAGTGATAGTAGAGGTTCACTCCCCTTTGGGAGAAGGGAGAGTCAGAAGAGAAAAACATGAACACGAACAGGCCCGTAGGAGCCCATAAAGTAATTTGCGGTTAAAAGAGGCTGCAGCTCACAGCTGAAGTATCCAAAGGCTAAAATTAGTAATAGAGCAGAGGCATGACTGTGCCAGTGATGAACTACAGTGAGAAGAGCAACTGAACCTCAGAAACACTGGAGAAGTGTTTTGCTTGAATTTTTCTGTTTTGTGCTGGAGTGACAGACCTTTTCTTGCTTTGAGTGAAAGAATCATCACAATGAATCATCAACATATACCAAATGAACTGCGTGAGAGAGATGGGAAACCAAGGGACAGACAACTAGATAATGAAATGATAACCGGTCTTATTCCCCCACTAAACTTTCACTGCAGCATTCTCTTTGTCCTCATAGCAGACTAGCTTCTTTACTTCTGTACTTTTGAGGAAGCAGTTGTGCTATATTTGCCTTTAATTCAATGTCACTTCATGTATGCCGTACAAATTTGGGGAGAAACAGATTAATATTGTCCATATCTTGTCTTCCCCAATTACAAAATATTTTTTCAAGGAGGTGATGACGCAATTAAAGGAACATATTCATCAAATCACAGATATATATGATTTAGATAATGGAAGAAGAAGAATTCTTTTTTTTTTTTTTTCTTAAAAGAACAGCACATCTGGTTACATACTGTGACTGGGCAAATGCATATGTCATCCTATGTTTTTGAAGATAACAATAAAGATTTATGATGTAATTCTGTAAATCTATGTCAGACTGCTATAAATTTAGGAATAATTTGCTTTGATAACTAACTGGAAAATTAGTGTCATTCCTAACAAGAAAGAGCATGTTTATAACAGAAACGTGCTGTGATAAAATGCCCTAAGAACTAAATATCCTGGAAAGAATTTTAATTCTTATAAAGATAAGTAATTGAAGGAATGCTAATGCTCTGTTTACTAGGAATGACCATGCACCACAGCTACATACCAAATGTCTTGAAGAGTCTGATAGCATTTTTACAGAAAAGCTTATGAATCTTTTTTTTTTTCTTTCTTTTTAGATGTGTTAATACACTTTGGTAAGCAAAGAAGCATAAGGAAAATTAACATTACATTGTGAAACACGGCCCCACAATTTTATAAAGAACAGTTATGAATAAAACCCCTTGGAACACGCCTAGCAGTGCTGGAGTCATTGCAATCAGATGTTAGGCAGGTGAAGAACTCGGCAAGAAGAAAAGGATGTCAATAGTTTCATGGTCAATAAGTATTTCCAGAATTAAAAATGGAAATATGTCAGTCTACAGTAATGATTTTTAAAAAGCAATAAAAATGAAGCATTTCTGAGGGATATAAACCATTTGCGCACTAATGACGTAGGAAAAACATTCCCTTCATTTCAGATAATTCCATAAGTTCATAACAAGTGACTGGATGAATGAACGGTAGAATAAAACAGCTGTTGAGCAACTTCATCTATCTTTTTTTGTCTTGCATTAAAGAGAACAAAACACAGGAGCTATTGGGCTGATAACTCCAAAAAAATGAATAGTTGCAGTTGGAAAACAGAAAAGACTGTGGGGTTAGATGAAATTTCCAGGTATGCACCTCCTAGATGATAATTGTGTAATTTGTTTTTATATGCAGCAACGGTCACTTTCATAGCATTAGACAAAATATTTCTTAACTTTAAAATAATATCACTTTTTTGATAAAAAACCTAGTTTGACACAAAAACGAATAGTTCAAACATGATTGTGCAAAAGATGGAAAGATGATTTCAGTAAATTTAGAATTTCTTTTCAGGTACTATCTTGTTTTGTTTGAATGATAGATTTACGAATTTCAAAAGCTATTTTATTTTCCCAATCACTATTCCAGTAATATATGCTATTAAACATAATTATACGCATTTTATTTTATCAGAAGAGTTCATTTTTTGGGGAGTTTCCTAGAAATGTGACAGTCATTTTTACAGAAGTAGGGGAAAAATACCTAGAATTCTGTTGTGTACACTACTGGCGTATTCTATGAATCTGGTATAAACTTCTGGACATTTAAATATGATACGATTCTTCCAAATAAATCCATGAACATTTTAATAAACTATGGTTTTTCCCTTATAATAATTTTTCTCTTGGCCTTTAAGGAACATACAATCTTCATGCACGTTTTATCTTCTGTGTCATGAAAATAGTTTTCTGAGTTCATTTTCCTGACAAACCAGAAAAGGGATATGTACCACTTCACTCATCCAGCACAAAATTATGGCATTAGCCACATCACTCAGCTGGTAGCTCTTTGGTCTGACCGGAGTCCATCCTGAGGAGTCCATCCTGAGGAGCTCTCAGGACACCTCAGTCCATCCTGAGGAGCTCTCCAGGCATTTTGAACTCACGCAGTCCATGGGCTGTGACATCCCTGAAGGCTGCAGCATATTCCGCCTGCTAACAGTGAGGTAGGACAAAGCTGGGGCAATGATGAACCCAGGTCTGATGTTAGCCCTGCCCTTCTTGCTCCTGGGGTAGTGATCAGGAACTGTGAAAGGGAAACGTGCTGAAAATAACCCCAGTGTTTGCCTTGATGTTAGCTTCTGAAAATACTGTTTGTATGGTCGAGTGTAAGGGTGGAGCTACCTGACATTGTGAGATTACAGGAGGGAAAGTGGATATGTAAGTGATAATTTACAACATTATTTTCCAACCAGTCAATGACTTCCCATCCTCAGGGACCCAACAAGAACTAGTGGGAGACAGCCCTGGAGAGAGTTACAGTGGAGGGCTACAAAGATGATCAAGGGACTGGAGCACCTCTCTTACGAGGAAACGCTGAGAGGCCTGGGTCTGTTTAGCCTGGAGAAGAGAAGACAGAGGGGATCTTATCAACGCTTATAAATATCTAAAGGGTGGGTGTCAAGAGGATGGGGCCAGACTCTTTTCAGTGGTGCCCAGCAACAGGACAAGGGGCAACGGGCACAAACTAGAACACAGGAAATTCCATCTCAACATGAGGAAAAACTTCTTTACTTTGAGGATGCCAGAGGACTGGAACAGGCTGCCCAGAGAGGCTGTGGAGTCTCGTTCTCTGGAGATACTCAAAACCCACCTGGATGCATTCCTGTCCAGCCTGCTCTAGATGAATCTGCTCTGGCAAGGGTGTTGGACTAGATGATCTCTGAAGGTCCCTTCCAATATCTACTATTCTGTGATTCTGTGAACTCTGGATATTTAGCCAGATCAGGGGGGAAGTGGTTAGTGCAACAGAGAAAAACACTCACTTTGGCAAACTAACCCCAGCTCTGATCCTAGTAGGTTAAATCAAAAGCCTGTCCCTCTTGGCTGAGGGCAATCAAACACCTTATGTGCAGAGGTCCCAGCATTTTCAAGAGCAGATGGCGCCTTTCTGTACGAAACATTTAATGATGTGTGCTAATGAAGCTGGCGTTTACACTGTTGTGGGACATAGGGGCCCTTTCCAGGCTCCAGGTACACTCTGTGCTCTTTTACCCGGGCGAGCTCAGTGAATGAAAAGAAATAAAAGAACTGTTATTTTGCTTGAAGGGAAATTCACTGCAGCCAGGGTGCCAAATGTCTGTGTAAGTGTTAATCAACTCCAAATGTATCTGCATAGTTCAACATATCCACTCAACCCTCCTTAAGATTTCCTTCCTCCTACAGTCCTTTACTATAGGAATGCATTATTTTATCCCAAAGTGCTCAACTATCACAGCTGATGATGATCCCTTTTGTAGCAAAAGGTCCCTGTGAAGGCCTTGCCTCTTCAACTTCTCACATGCATGCATGTATACCTTCAGTGAGTGGGACATTGGTGACAATATTTTCCAGTGCTTTATATTAAAACAACTTTTACAGAATAATGTAAGAAAGCTGTGACCTAGACGAGAACAGACCGGGGCTCTTCTGTATGGTAATATTTACAGCAGCCACAGAAGTAACCTTCTTCCTCCTGAAGAACCTTTCCAGCCTTCTGGAAGAAACATGCCAGGGAAACCTTCAGTCACCATCTATGGTCATCACGCCCTTCGCACTGTCCCACCATGCAGCAAAAGGATGGAGACTGATGAAAAGCACCGTGCTGTGTCATGAAGGAATGTTTCAGTTACATGTGCAAGAGCACTGAAGTAAGATGAGTTTCATGATCTTATTTTTGTCCTTTTTTAACTGAGAGATTTTTGCCTTTGCAATCAAAGTAACAGTTTTATTTTAATGTTTTTAGATACGTCGCCTATGTTTCTCATACAAGTTGAAAATAATTCTGTTGCAAGTATATGTGGCAATGCTATTACCAAATACTATAAGTGTTATCAAAATCCTGAGCATCCACAGTTAGCCTGAACTCTGAGTAACTCCTGCAGCTGGCAGGAGGAAGAGTTTAGGGAGGGAAGGTGTACTAGGGCCTTGTAGCGCCTTTGTGAAATGGTTGGAGAAACCTGATTTGAATGTCTGTTTGTATGGAGACAGTGGAAAAACACTTTGTTCCTGTGGTTCCTTCAGAGCTGAGGATGAGTCCCTGAGGCCGTGCAACACATCTGAGGGAGAAAGTCTGCAAGGGAGGGAAGGTGGTTTAGCTCCCTCGCTCCGCTCTCTTGTAGGGGAGGTTTTCTGCTCAGAGCTCCTGCTGGAACAGGTGTTGCTGGTTATTTAGTTGTGGTGTCCGAGCCTTTGTGTGCAGTTGTTAATTTGGCACCCTGCCACGGCTTTGCTGACAGATGGGAATGACACCACACCTGTACCTGGGACGTAGACTAATGGCATTTCATGGGAGGCACTGGAGATATTTATCTTCCACAGCTTTCTTCTTGCTGAATTTCAAAGGCCTGCTGTAAGCAATGAAAACATGGGAACATTAAGCTGAAGGTCAAAATAATTTTTTTTTTTGTCTGATGAGAAATAGTTGGCAAAACGTAGTTCCCTCACTAAAAATATATAGATATGAATATATGTAGTTTTAGTTGCATAAGTCTTTTTCAGCTGTTGCATAAATTAAGGTTTTCATAATGTTAAATTTGTCTTTTTTTCCCAGCATCTTTTATTGTTTTCAGTGAACACCATACTGGAGAATCAGACTTTGTCCATACCATGGAATATGATGGCACTGGAAGGCTCCTCTCCTCATGAATAAGAACAGTTGCAACTTGGTAGATTGGAAATATTAAACAGATGGATGAATTTCTGGTTTAGATTTAAAATTACTATCTCCAAAGTTTTTTTCTGGCTGCACATGGATCTGAGCATGGTTTCACATGCTAGAAAACACATGGGGAATTTTATGTTTGCATCAACTCCCAGCAGGATTTTGCATATGCACAGATAATCAAATTATTCACGTTTGTTGGACTGAGGGTAGAAGTGTAACCCTCCATGGAGTGAATGCAGGGAGTTTAGAATATATCTCAAGCTTTTCTGCACGTTTCCATTCGGCGTTGCAATGCTCCGGGGTAGCTGTGTGTTCACCTCAGAACACTTCCTTGGAATTCTGAAGCTGGAGAATTGTATTTAAACCAGAAAATTCTTATGACTGTTTGTTTGTTTTTTATGAGCATTTCCTCTTGAAGCAAGAAATGTACAGACAAGCCATCCAAAGTAAATAATTTGTATAAGACATATTAAAGTCGTCTTTCGCGTGGCGTAAGTAGTAGATATCTGTTCAATCATGTGAAATATAGAAGTGACCCCAAAGCTAGTAGAAAAAAGAAAGAACACACTGGAAAGTGATCACCACATTTCTAAAAAGAGCTACTATACCTGTTTAATATGCGGTTGGGCTATCAAGTTTTTAATCTCCACCAGATAACTAATACCTGCTCAAAAGGCAACGAAACACGTAAGTTGTTTCCCCTGGAGTCACTGGGTCTCTTTCCACTGACTCATTGCTGCAAAGAAATGTACCTGTTCCATTCCCTCAGCTGGCTTTTAAAATGTTTTGAACAGCCTGTCAGATTAAAATGGTGCAAGTAGGCAATTTATACTGAGGTAAACCCCTTCTGTTAGACTATTTATGAGGAAATTATGAGAAGTTTTTCCTGGTTCTCTTTCAGATAATTAAAAAAAAAAAGAAAAAGAGAGAGGAAAGAAAAAAAACCACCCCAAAACCACAGAAAGGGACTAATGGTGATAAAAGATTTCCAGAATATGGCTTAAAAATTATGCCCCAAAATTTATCAAAAAAAAAAAACAAAAACAACACAGAGCATTTCTTTAATTTCTGGGTAAGTGCTATTTTTCAATATAAATTTATGATTTACTGTCAAAGTATTACCTTCTCTCTCAAGACTTTTTTTTTACCAAAATTTTGCATGAGAATTTTTTGACAGCTCTATATTTTGTTATTGCAGTTACAATTTATTTTTTTTTTAATTAATATAGTGAGACATAGTATTAACAGGAAAAAAAACAACTCCCCTCTTTACTAATTAAGTCACACTGGATCCCGTGAGGAATAATCATTAATAATGAAAACAAAATATGATTTACTAGCCGTGTAAGTGCAGTGGGCAGGGCTGGCATCACTTTTCTGTGTGCTTGTAACTAGATGATCTGTAGAAGTGCGAGTTTCAAGGCTGGCAGAGCAGACCCCACCATTTCTCATTTGACCGAGGCCTCAGACCTCTCAAAGACTTTACGCTGGCTTGAAATCTTGCAGCACTGCTGGTTACAGCAAGCCATAGTAGATGTTGCATTGAATGGGGGCTGAAAAACTGCGGGAAACGGGATGACAAATACAAAATGACCATTTGCAACAGGGGTAGCGGAGAAAACCCAAAGGAAGGAAAAGAGCAGAGACAGCCTCCCTAGGGCCAGCGTGGCCCCACGAGCTGGATGCCCGTGGTGCTCTTGGGTGCACCAGCTGGGAATGCAACATCATTGCCTCAGAAGGGCTTGCTGCAGCACCTCCTTTCATCTCTCTCCTACTGTGACTGGCACACAGGCTGAACGTAGGCTCTGGGACCTGGGATCATATTCTTCCACTCTCCTACCCTTTGTCCATGTTTGTTCAGTTTGCATACTTTGGGCTGGAAGCTGCTCTGTGGATAGGTGGTGGGAATTCAACGTGGGAGGACATTTCCTCCATCACTTTTCATTGAGAATCAAGCTTTATCAGCAAGGATGCCAATTCCTATTAGTAAAAAAATACATGAGGTGACAACGTCAACCCCAGAGTTTACCAAAGTGCTCAGGAGCCATGGGTTCCCACACTTGTCCTTCCTCTCATGTTTCTCCCAGGAGTGATGACGTTTCCCTGAGCACTGACCCAAATGGAAAGTAAAATTTTTTCACTGTGGTCTCTTGTTCTTCATGAAAGAGGGTAATGATCTAGGGAATAAAGATCTAGATTTACCAGATCACGTTAGTCATGTGGCAGCTGAGAAGTTCCACTGCTTGTGAAAAACCCTTGGCTCAGGTTTCATGTCCACCATCATGACGGTACAGCACTTAACACAACAGGATACAAGACTACAAGGGGTCACTGAGTGATACAACAGCACATAATTTAATCACAAACCTATTGCAAATTTGATTTTGGAAAGACTGCTTTCAGAAGCATCACTGACAACAGAAAAACAATATAGCAGCCTGAAACCCATTGGCAGGAGGAAAGAGCAGATGTTTAGCTCCCTTGCAAATTTCTAAAGGCTTTCTCAATAATGGGCAGGAATCAGTTTAGCAGAATGGAGAGCAGAAGCATGAGTAACTGCATGTAGTTAAATAAGAGCAAATGTTAACTGTCTGGATAACCTCTGTGACAGCAAAATCTGCAAGCCTGTGGAGAATTTTCCCAAAGCAAACGATGAAAGCCTCTCTGACTGACATACATAGACTAGATTAGACAAAATACTTAATGTATAATATCAAAAATCATACTTTTATGCAGAAGGTTAGAGTATTCTAATGTTTTTTATCCAGTTATGATTTAAAATATAGAAACAATATCCCAAAATATAAAGATTTTTTTTTTCCTCTCACTATTTACTATTTATTATTTTCTGATTTTCTTTTCCTTTTGGCAATCAACTAAAAAATAAAATTTATAAGCCAAATATTTCACAGAAGTGATACTGACTGTCTACCTTGACTTCAGCAAGGCGTTTGACACAGTCTCCCGCAGCATCCTCATAGGGAAGCTTAGGAAGAGTGGGTTAGATGAATGGACAGTAAGGTGGATAGAAAACTGGTTGAAGTACAGAGCTCAGAGGGTCGTGATTAGGGGCACAGAGTCCAGTTGGAGATCAGTGACGAGTGGTGTTCCCCAGGGGTCAGTACTGGGTCCAGTCCTATTCGATATATTCATCAATGACCTGGATGAGGGGATAGAGAGCACCCTCACCAAGTTTGCTGACGACACAAAGCTGGGGGGGGTGGCTGACACACCAGAAGGCTGTGCCGCCATACAGAGAGACCTGGACAGGCTGGAGAGTTGGGCGGAGAGAAACCTTATGAAATTCAATAAGGGCAAGTGTAGGGTGCTGCCCCTGGGGAGGAATAACCCCATGCACCAGTACAGGTTGGGGGCTGACCTGCTGGAGAGCAGCTCGGTGGAAAGAGACCTGGGAGTCCTGGTGGACAACAGGATGACCATGAGCCAGCAATGTGCCCTTGTGGCCAAGAAGGCCAATGGCATCCTGGGGTGCATCAAGAAGAGTGTGGCCAGCAGGTCGAGGGAGGTCATCCTCCCCCTCTACTCTGCCTTGGTGAGGCCACACCTGGAGTACTGTGTCCAGTTCTGGGCTCCCCAGCTCAAGAAGGACAGGGAACTGCTGGAGAGGGTGCAGCATAGGGCTACCAAGATGATTAGGGGACTGGAACACTTCTCTTATGAGGAAAGGCTGAGGGAATTGGGTCTGTTTAGTCTGGAAAAGAGACGGCTGAGGGGTGACCTAATTAATGTGTACAAATACTTAAAGGGTGGGTGTCAGGAGGATGGGGCCAGGCTCTTTTCAGTGGTGCCCAGTGACAGGACAAGAGGTAGCGGGCACAAGCTGGAACACAGGAAATTCCATCTCAACATGAGGAAAAACTTCTTTATTTTGAGGGTGGCAGAGCACTGGAACAGGCTGCCCAGAGAGGTGGTGGAGGCTCTGTCTGTGGAGACATTCAAAACCCGCCTGGACGCGTTCCTGTGCAACCTGCTCTAAGGTGACCCTGCTCTGGCAGGGGGGTTGGACTAGATGATCTCCAGATGTCCCTTCCAACCCTATGATTCTATGATTCTGTGACTGGTTATTGCACCTTCACATGAACTCCTGAAAGAACCATAAACTATCTCCTGTCCTTCTTGTGCTGCATTCTGAATAATAGTATAGAGAGTACCTTAATTATGACTTGTTTTTTTAACCTGGTGATATAGCAAAGTTAAGACCTTGATCAGTTTACAGATGAGATTCATCTTCTATTCAGACCTATGAGAATCATAATTATGAAACATGAAAATACTGTGTACAAGTAGGCACTCCTTGCCAGCAAAACATTTTGTGATGTTATGCAGTAGTTCAGTATGTTTTTGTAGAAGGTGACCTCCATAATGTGAAATTGTAGGTTTAATATTTTGCTTCTTTTTAGGCAGATGACTAAGGTCACAGATGGGATATTTTCAGGAGCCAGTGCAGGAGAGAGGTTAATTAAAATGAAGAATATTTTGTCAGTTGTAAAAGTCTGTAATTATGTAGAACCTTTTCTATTTTTAAGCCACTCTCAGACATACTGATTTTTGTTTATAGTCTGAAGAACAAGATGACCTGACACTTCCTGCACTTGCAGACATTCTGGAGCTTACGGGCTGGCGTCATTCTTCAGTAAAAGTTGGGGAATCTGATTTAAAAATACTCACTACAATGATATTCTAGAAATGGATAACTACAGATTCCAAAAAATTGATCTGTCTGATGGTGTTATTCACTGTAGTCCAACTCACACTTACCTCTGGTTTCACCTCTAGTAAAGACAAAAAATACCCTTGCCTTCTTACTGAACTTACGTTATTATAGGAGAAGGCAAAAAAGTATTATTTTTCCCCTAGTCCACGCACCATTTTAAATATGACTCTACCCCTTCTTTAATTCCACTCTGATGCACAGATCTTTCAGCTACTCAGGCATACACTTGGGAGAAATAGTGAGTCCAATTTCAATAACGGCGAGAGCTCTATAAAAATCACCAGGGCAATTGTATTAAGCTCAAGCTGCTGCTTTCTTATAGTAATGGTCTGGAAGTAAAACAAAACCAAACAAACCTAGACACAGTCATTTCTTATCACACAGTACTGTAGCTGTCTACTTCTACCCAGCAGGTCAGCCACTTATTTTATGAACCCAGTTCTTGCACCCCCAATTTTTTTAAAAAACCCAGATGTTCTGTAGAAGGACAGAGTACAAACATAACACCACGTTCTTCATAATGTAATTTATTAACAAGTAAATTTCTACCTGGAACTGAAAGACCTGTCTGATATTAAGGATTATTGAAAGACTACCTTGCAAAGCCCTCCTCGTGATGATGCTTCCAGTGAGTCAGTAGAATGAAACAGTTGGGTGATACTCATCCATTTTTAAGCATTTTAAAAGTTTTTTTTTAAAGACCAGGGAGTTTCCAGACGTGCTTCTGTCATATCTAATGAGCGACATACCTCGCAGGTCTTGAAGCTGATATTGTAATACATACATCTTTTAGTCTGAAACCTTTGCTGATAAACTAGTTTGAGTTCAGTTGAACCAGTTTTCTTTGCACTATATATCCATTACAAACTGGCAGGTGGCTGTTCTGTAGAAAGCAGATAATGTCCTTGTTCACATTTTTATTTTTTGAGTATGAATTGTCGTATTTATATATTTTTCCTTTTTTTTTAATATTATCTGTTATTGACAGATATCATTAAATTATCAGTTTTATTAGTTTGGTAGGCATGATATAAATCAAAAGATACAATAAATGTCTTTTCAGGGAATTTAAGCAGCTTGAAATCCTAGTAAGACTAAACTATAAATATAAAATGATGTTGTGTTTATGATTTTAAAATACTACTTGCTGAGAATCGAGCATGTTCCTTTATATTAGGATGTTCGGCATCCACTGAAGGAAAAGGCATAGGAAATCCAGTCTCCCTCATGAGTGCTGGGGTAAGACATGCTCTCTTGTGCAAAGCGTGCAGGCAGGAAGAAAAGCCATATTTACTTCATTAATGTTATAAAGTCATTTCACTTCTTTGAGACAAAATTATGGGTTTAGAGGAGGAAAGACCTCCTTGCTGCAGTCTTCAGGAAATGACAGTCTTATAACATAAGGCTTGATCTTGTTTTAATGAGATATTTTTGAGATGTGGCCACTGTGTCAGTCTGATTATTTTTTTCTACACACCTGGGATTCATTGACACACTGGTGGCTGTGGGTGGGTGGTCTCTCCATCAGCAATGGTTGACAAGGGCCACAGTGAAAGCAGTGCAATTTTCCTCTTTACCCCACAAACCACTTATGCTCACCTACAATTTCACTTTTATTCATAGTTTTGACCACCTCTGCTTACATATCCCTTAAGGAATCTACTGATCGATATTTGGGCAAGAAGCAGGACCACCTACAGGCAGTTGCTCAGCACTGTGCCTGGGTGGATTTTGGCTATCTCTAAGGAGAGGGACTCCACAACCTCCCTGGGCAACCTGTACCAGTGCTTGGTCACCCTCAGAGTGAAAAAGTGTTCCTGATGTTCAGACGGCACCTCCTATTTTTCAATTTGTGCCCATTGCCTTTGGTCCTGTCACTGGGCACCAGTGAGAAAAGCTTGGCTCAGTCTTCTTTGCACCCTTCCGATATTTGTGAACGTTGATGAGATCCTCCCACTGGACCTTTTCTTCTCTGAACAGTCACAGCTCTCTCAGCCTGTCCTCATAAGTGAGGTGCACCACTACCTTCTGGGCCAGGCTGTTCAGCCAGTTTTCGATCCAACTCACTGTCTGCTCATCCAGCCCATACTTCATCATCTATGATGGATCCTATGAAGGATCCTATGAGAGACAGTGTTGAAAGCCTCACTGTAGTCTAGGTAGGCACTGCTGAGGGAAGCCTCATCTACCAAGCCTGTTAGTTCATTGTAGAAAGTTATCAGGTTGGTCTTTCATATGCGTGAATTGGTTTCCAGGATTAGCTGCTCCATCACCTTCCCAGGGATCAAGGGGAGGCTGACTGGGCTGTACGTCTCTGGGAGGTGCAGCAGGAGAAAGTATTTTCAATGAAGTCAGGTAGTCTGGAAGACACAATGAGTATCACAGTAATGAAAATAAGAGTTAATAAGCAATTGTTGAGACAGATTCAATTTCTCAGGACAGAGGTGTAATATAGAAAAACAAGGCAAAAGAATTGTTAGTGGAAAAATCAATGTAAGATGATGGCAAGCTGAGACAAAGTTCGGAGAACTGCTGAAGAACTACTGAGAACTACTGTGTTCAGAAGGAAGGAGGAACCACAGAAATAGGAAGTAACTCTTCACTGCAGCTGCTAGACATACACATTTAAGTAAGATGCAACAAGATGCAACACTATATGTCCTTGAACTATGTTTTGCTGCTGCTGTTGCTGCTAAACTAAGTATGTGCTTTCATTGCTGATTGTGGTGTGCAGCAAACATGGTTTGCAGTGGCATGAAATTCATGTGAAAAAAAAAGGGCAGATTAGGAAATGGAAAGAACATTACAAATTTAAGTAAAACAAAAGCTAGATTTTTGATTCTGTAAGTGTATGGATGTGAAATTTGTGAGAGTATGCTTTTAAATTCTGTAATGAAAAATACATTGTCATGTCCTCTGGAGGGGTTGGTTTAGTTGTAGTTTACTACGCGGGTGCTTCATTAGGTTAAGGTCAAGCCTTACAGCAGTGGTGTGTTTTCTGGCTGAGCTGAAGTGTAATGCTGAGGTCACTAAAAATCACGTGACAATTGATACAGAAGTGGGATGTGATTGTACATTCGAAAGGTTATATTCTGGTTGCCTAACTGGCTTAAGCCAGCTGAAGTTTGGATGAATATGTGCTTTATGTTAATGCTAGCTTTTCACAAGACTGAATCAGGTGTTAAACTATGAGATGTAATGTGATTTTTCAGTAAAATATATATTATGGTTAATAATATAAAAAGTTGAAATAAACCACTACACTTTTATTCCATAAAAATGCTGGTTTCTGATTCTATCAGACACAAAAGCTGCATGCAGTCATAGTACATGAAAACCTACTTTGTGCAATGTGGCGCATAACAGATCTCAGAGAAAGCCAACCTCAATGCACCCTTAGGCATCATTACAAAGCATAGTTAAATGAGCATTTCCAGCAAAAATCACAAGCAGCAGATTTAGGAAAAAAATTGCCATGTGATAATACCTTATTTTCCAAGCAAAAACTGGGCAATAACATTTGGTTTGTGGTCCTTTTCTTTTGTACAAATCAGGTGAACTTCTAGCTTTATACTTAGTCTTGTTTTGAAATTAAATACGGATTCAACATAGCAATGTACACAATAACCTCAGAAAAGAAGTTAACTGGAACCAGATGTTGAGCAAGATGCCACACATGGAGAAACCCACTTTAAACAACCACCTTACTGTGGTTACTTGAGTCAGCTCAGTTTATGGCAAACAGAAAGGAGCTTTTCTTAGTTGCTATAAACTGGTGCATACACTTCAGCACGTGAAAACAACACCCCCTTAAAAGACACAGTGATTGGTTGTTGGATTTAGAGTTTTATAATTTTGTATCCCTGGTGACCAACTCTGGATGATACAACAGCAAAAGCCTGGACAATCTACCGACTTCACATGACAAGAATTGTGGTTTTGTTTTTCTTTAATCTGAATCTGAAAGATTATACCTCTGTTGTGTACATTCCAAATCAGAGTCTTTGATACTGCTAGGGGAACAAAAAATAAATGGGAGAGATGCTGCCAGCTTCAAAGCCACGACTGAGCCTGAATTTTTATCTGCTATTACTACAAGCAAGTAACTTAGCTGAAAGAGATTTCAGGAGGAAAACATTTTTTCCAGTTGCTTTTACTTTTTGTGATTTTTTTTTTTCTCTTTTTTTGACCAAGTACCTGGGGTTTTGAAAACAGGTTGAATCCAATGGTACTTCTGCCTAATTTTTGAATGGATGTGCCTTGGACAATCCATCAGTTATTGTTTTCAGATGGGAAAGCAGGAAAGACCTAAAGAAAGCCTGGAATCCAGAATGGGAAGGCCAGACAGTGGAATGGTTTAATAGAACTGGGGGTCAGAAAGAACTATCATCACAGTTGTTTGCCTGATGCCCTCTGTGCAGTCAGCTGGGGAATGCCCCGTGAAGCGCAGTACCTTCCCCCAGGCCCAAGTTTTTTACCCTGAGGCTGCTGGGCCAAGCTCCAGGTGCTGGAATGGGCTCCAGCTAGAAACGGTCTGTGTCAGATGAGTCTTGGTGATGTTTTACATCAAACATAGGAGTGTGTTGCTGCTGTTCCCATCTAACCTTTCTTTTACAGCCTTGCAAACCTAGACTATGGAAATTGGTTCCTGATCTGAAATATGGTGAGCAGTGTGTTCTGGAGAGTTCAAGGAGGTTACAGACCCAGACATCTTAGAGTGAAGTTATTCCATCTGATTGACAGCCTTTGATGCACCTTTCTTCTCCCGCTTCTCCTGTGCAGCCTGTAAGTCCAGTCACTGATCATCCACAGGGTGGCAAAATCACCGTACTCTGTATTTGAGGAAACACAATTTCTCCAGAATCTTTTAGGAATGGATGAGATACAGGCATTTTCATACTACAGGGCTTCAGGAGTGATGAGAACATGAAAGGCAGAGCAGGAGTTTTTACATTCTCTTCAGCTCCTGAAAGAGAGGGACTCATTAATTTCCCACAATCAGTTATTTCCAAGCGAGACCATCATAACCCTCCTGCCCAAACATTTGAATTTACAGCCTTTAAGAATTTTTGGCAGAAACGAAATGAAATACATAAAAACAGTTAACCTTAAAGTGACCACTTCAAGACATTGTGAGACCACCACTTCCCGTAATGAACTGGTTTCAAGTTTAATTAAACACATTTTGATCGTTTGTGATTTTTTAGGCATATGATTCAGATTATTCTTTTACAGTGATTTGTCTCCCTAATTATATACTACGCCATAAAATGTTATGTCTTCTAAGTAGGCCAGAAAAGGCAATTTATTGCTGTTTATGTCACTGATAAAAGTGCACAGGATCAAAAAATACTATCTATCTGAGAGATTTTGCTAGAAAAAGTCTTCATCATCAATGACTTCACATTGACTGTGTTTTAAGATTTCTCAGTTAGCCAATGTTTTCAGACTCTCAAACATACACCATGCTAGTGTCATTTACTGCAAAAGTTTTTTTAAATCAAATGTCCAGCTAATGATTAAATTAACTCAGAAAAATCCAAGGATACAATATCAACAGAGTTACATTTTCTAGCTACATTAATAATGTTTTGAGAAAGTATAGCAAGATTTTTGGATCAGAGAGACCTCGTGCAAATAAACACACTAACTGTTTTTGCTTACGTTTATAACCTTAAATTCTTTGCTGAGTCTCAAATTAGCAATTCATAATTCCACGTAGAATCAACCCACAGCTAATAAATGTCCCCTATTCTTTTTAATGATTGGAAGAGCATTAGTGATTTCTGAGTCTGTTGAAGTTTTCCTGAATTTGTTTAAAGTAGTTTGTAGTGCTTCTCAGACACTTTGTTAAAGATTTTGGTTGAAGTACAAACACACTGTTCCAAAAATCCCTTAACCTTAACAGATGCTCCTTTTTTTTTTCAAAAGACAAGCTTCCTGTTCCACTGAAGTGGTACTTTTGTCTGAGTTGTTCTTAGTTCATGGTGGAAACATCCTTTCTACCTTTTTTTAATTAATTTCATTCAGTTTCACTATGTATATTTGTCAATGTACTCAAATTATTGTCTAGGGACTTTGTTTTATTATAATTTGTTTATAAAATACCTTCTTATTTTTACTAACTTCAGAAAGTAGTAGTCCTTCCTATTTAATTTTTCCTTTTGCTCATGTTTTAACATTACTCCCATGTCTCTGTATAAAATGTCTTTTGTCTTATGTTACATTTATTCCTACTAGTAGAATCACAGATTTTAAATGGCCATTTGTCCTTCAACAACTCGCAGTCTTTTTAATACAAATCAGTCTTAGTTAGTAGTTCCTCCACTATTTCCATCTGTGCTTTAAGCTTTGGAAATTGACACTGTTAAAGTCCCTGTACATATATATAACTGACTACTGCAATATTCAGTAGAATATTGAACTTATGTCACTAAATCACAGAATCACACAGAATCACAGAATGGTTTGGGTTGGAAGGGATCTTAAAGATCTTCTAGTTCGACCCCCCCTGCCATGGGCAGGGACACCTCCCACTAGACCAGGCTGCTCAAAGCCCCATCCAGCCTGGCCTTGAACACTTCCAGGGATGGGGCATCCACAACTTCTCTGGGCAACCTGTTCCACTGCCTCACCACCCTCACAGTAAAGAATTTCTTCCTGATATCCAATCTAAATCTCCCCTCTTTCAGTTTGAGGCCGTTGCCCCGTGGCCTATCATTACATTCCCTGATGAAGAGTCCCTCCCCATCTCTCCTATAGGCCCCCTTCAGGTACTGGAAGGCTGCTATAAGGTCTCCTTGGAGCCTTCTCTTCTCCAGGCTGAACAACCCCAACTCTCTCAGCCTGTCCTGATAGCAGAGGTGCTCCAGCCCTTTGATCATCTTTGTGGCCCTCCTCTGGACCCGCTCCAACAGGTCCATGTCCTTCTTGGGTTGAGGACTCCAGAGCTGCATGCAGTACTCCAGGTGGGGTCTCACAAGAGCAGAGGGGCAGAATCACGTCCCTTGACCTGCTGGCCACGCTTCTTTTGATGCAGCCCAGACCTGTGCTTGGGCAGCCTTGGATACTTAGGTTAACGACCAACTCTTCTTCATCCAATAAAATGAGATTCAACGTTGTATTATTACCTGCTGCAGAATTTAGGACCCTTAGAAAATTTATTATCTCTTGTTTTCAGAAGTAGTAAAGATGTTTTTTTTTCACTGCCCAGGTGAACTTTCAAGAAGCGTCCATCACACTACAGGTATTCATATTTTTTTTTTTTTTATTTCCTACATGTTATGGGTAAGTATTCGATGAGGCATTCATATTACTCTTTCCTGAGATTTAAGTGGTCTGTTCAACACCACAGTGTAACAGTGATCTGTTACCCCATGGGAGCTGACACCTGAAGCTTCGCTCTGGGGTTCTTGGATTGCCTCTACACTTCTGCAACACCTTCCTCATGAGGTGCACCACTTTAAATGAGGGATTTAGAGGATAAGCCAGAGTGGCAGGTGTTAGCTTAAAGGAAAATTGGGCCACAGAGAAAAATATGTACAAATAATCAAGAAAAAGTTTGCATGGCAGTTAGGAATGGAGATCAGATAATGTGGTTCCAGCTTTTTTTTTATTGACCCTAGGACTTCCATTCTACAGTATTTGCAGAAGAAAGGGGAAAAGAATGAAAAAAGACCTGTTGCATTATAAAGTGCAATTCTTTCTAATCTTATTCATAGCAGAGTATTTGCATTTGAGATCCACACACATACATGGTGATCTGTAGCAAATTTTGAGATTTTTAATAATTTATGCAGCGTCTGAAGAAAATTCACAAACCCATAACCCTAAAATTTGAAGTTGTGTGAGGTTTCAGACAAGCAGAAACTGTTTACAGAGTATACTTCTCACTTTGAATTAATTTATTCTGTATTTTGCTTGAATAATACTTGACATTCCTGATTTTGAGGATTACTGGCAGCGTTGCCCTAAGAATGACGTGAAAAAGCTACCTCTGTTCTTGAAGATTTCAGTATCACAAACTTGCCCACATGTACAATTGTCATAGTCAGTTTTAATCTATAATGTAGGTATTTCGGAGTGGCTGATTAAGAAACTGTGTTTAACCCATCACTTTTAAGGGACATATCAAATAGGAAAAAATTGCTTACGTATCAAACGGTGACAGTCAGAACAAAAGTAGTTTGCTTAGTAGGGCAAAACTCTATCTTGTATTACTTTCTCTGTTTTCCAAAATCAGCACTCATCACCTACCATCTGTGCTTGCTTTCTGCATGGATCTTCTTGATTTGATTGACGTTCTTCCCAATGGCAGAACTTTCAGTGCATGTTAAGTTACACAAGAGAACCAATTTAAGCATCTCTTGTGTATAAATTAGCTAGAGAGCCTTACAGATATACTGCTTATCTGATGGCATAATTGAGCCCAAAGCTCTGTCGTTGATCTTTCACAACTTGGCTGTCAAAAAAAAAAAAAA
>VYZM01004038.1:154081-185556 GCA_013398915.1 Dromas ardeola
AAAAAAAAGAGAAAGGTGAGGGAGGGAAATCTCTTCATCAGAATTATAACTTTCTCAGCTTCTCACAGAATCACATTTCTTCTGCAGAGAAATTAAAAGAAGTTAAAATGTAACAGTAAAGCTCATGGTGTATTTCTGGCAGAAAAGATGTGCCAGTGCAGTAAATGGTAGGAAACTCTATTTGAAAAGGATAGAGTGTTACCCATACTTACCAAATTTCATTAGTAATTTTTTTTCAATATTTTGATTATGTCAGCTTACATTCGTGACAAAACTGACTATTACTCCCAGCTGTTAACTAAACAGTTAGCAGGACACTTCTAAGTGTGCTCTTAGGCAAAAAAAACCATGAAATCTCTCAGTTTTGAAACAAGATTTGAAATACAACCACAGTAACTCTTGACTGTATTGGAAGATGAGACTGGCATTATACCCTGAAACAAAATAAATTGCTGATCATGCTCCTTCCCCCACATCCTGTCACATAATTCAATATTTCTGAATGCTTCACTGTGTCCGTTGTAAATGGTTTGCCGTCCATATGTTTCCATAATTTAAAACTGATACAGTTGTCAGGATTCCTGACAATACTGTGTTTTTTATATTCTTTACGAGGCTTATCCGAATCAGAGGATAATCCAATAACAGATCTGCCAAAAAACTGGTATGACCTAAGTTTCTTCTGAATGTGTAGTGCATACAAATATATATATATATATATACACACACACACACACACACACACACACATATATATATGTTGTCCACAGTGCAAAGTCTTTACCTAAAGGACAGTCTGGATAACAAGGGTATGACCCTTTTCTAGTAAGTCAAAAAATAAGTGATGAGGCACTGGTGCTGCCATTCTGTAAACGTGGCTTATCCCGCAGGGTAGCAACGGGGACCCGGCATTTTCTGCAGGGTTTGAAATCATTGTGGTACTCACAGCTGTGTGACCACTCCACTCTTCCTACAAAAGCATCTCATGTTAACATTAAAAAGTGCACGCACACAGAACAACACACACACAAATGAGGGCATTGAAACCTTACAAATAAAAATATTTTGTCGCTGCAAAATACAGCAGAAAATGAGAGGATAGAAAATTTCTGACAAAAGTATAAGATACATTGGTACTGTTTGCTAACACTATGTATACCAGAATGATATTTACCAGTAAACTTCCAGCATTTGATTCCCCTCTCCCTATGCACCTGCCCTCTAGAGCTGAATTTTCCCAGCACTCTGTGAGAAGATAGTGGGATTCAAGAAGTGGCTGACTAAGGGGTTACACACAATTTATAGGACATATCTTGAGGGAATAACCTTTACAGATCACTGTAGAATTTATATTTAATGAATTATGGTGTCATTGCCCTTATGCATGACATATTTTAAGTAAATCTAACATCCTATTTTATCTTCTTTCAGTGCATTCTCTTCTTTCTATTACAGTAGAAAAAAATCTAAGAGCTATATATTCTAGCAGTGGCTGGGATAGGTGGACAAAGACATCTCTGGACTCTGCTGGCTGGGTGCACCTACTGTTTTCAGCCACTGGAACATGGGAATCAACGCAGGAGATGTCACCTGCACAGCACACGAACTCTGCTGCATGGGATAGCGTGCAGTAGGATAAAAAGGAAGGGACCACCTGCTCTCAGCATCTTTGTGCATATACCCTGACATTCCTCCCAGATAATTCTATCTGAATTCCCTCTTTTTGTGAATTTATGATTTACTGATGTTGTACTTAACTCCCTGTGTAAAAGGGATGAAATGTTTTAACCTTTTTTCTAGGACAGTTACTCACTTTCGCAAGTGTTATTAATTGTTGTTTATTATTTATTGTGGTCATTCCAAAATCTCTGCACTGTTTATTTTGAACTAAATCCCCTAATTAATTTTATGTAGTAGCAATTTTTTTCAACCAGTGTTTAAATAATCCTGACACCAGAGAATGAATTATTTTTTAAGTTCAAATTGATCAACTTGGCAGCCAGCCCCAAACATGTTTTTCAAAATATGTAATAATGTCACTTTGGTTTTGCACAGGGTCCCATGTTCACCATACATTGTATCGCAGTGCTGAATAACTCCATCTACACATCTAAATGACTCAGACTGGGTTTTCATTTAGGTCTCTTCTCGCTTCTACAGCCTTTAACAAGACAAATTTGATTTCACTTTAAGAAATCAAATGGCTTAAGTTGCATGTTACTAAAAAAAGATACGTACAGTGTTTCTGGGCAGCACGACTGAGACAGCTTACACCGCACCAAGGCTGAGACTAGGCTTGGTCAGAGGAAGGAATTTCGGAAAGTGATGCACTTCCAGAGGACAGCAAAACAGCGTGAGTCCTGGCTACGTGCTGTGCTGGCAGCCAGACCTCAAAATTCCCATTGACTCACACTGGTCTTAGGAGGTGCATGTTTTGGTAGCCAAGAGCTGGTGATGGGAAATAAGGGTGTCTGTCTTCTCCGGAGGCAGTAAGCCCCACATTTGGCATTGTCCTGACAGCTGTCTGTTCCGCCTTGTCTTTTCCTCTCCCAGCCAGACCCTGTGGGTCTCAAAGTGTCAGTGCTAATTTCTCAAGATGTTGATAAGCCTGGAGCTGGCCCTGCACCTATCCCAGGGAGAATTTATATGTGATCTGTCCATTTGTAGGCATTATTACTTACAGGCAGGTGAGGTCCTATGTCATAGATGGATCTTTTCACAGAAGTTACTATTGTTCCCAGTTTCCCTTCAATCTCTTTGTCAGGCATTCCTTAAATGAGCTCTTGTCTCCGCATCTCTCTGGCTTTGCCTCCCTCTCTCAGTCTGAGGTTAACTGCTACTCCCCTTGAAGACAGCAGTAAAATCCTGTGCTCTCCATTGACATTCATAACATTAAGCATGGCCAGATTTATAGTGTGTCCTTGTACAATTTTGGAAGAAAAAGGATTGTTCAGAAACCTTCATTTTCCATCATTCTTTAAAGAGGGCTGATAGCTGCATTCACTCCCAGTCCACTCTTGGACATATTTGGAAGTGGGGAAGAATGAAGAGATGCTGTAGCAGATCCAGCCAGATATGGAGTGGGATGGGAGAATGTGCTGCACCCATATGAAGTATGTTATATGAGTTTCCAGAGGCCTGGGAAGAGTTCATCACTGCCCCTCCTGGAAAAACTATCTTTTGTACAGCCCTTTGCACCAGAGAGCCCGGACAGACTAACTTTCACAAACAGGCTTTCCCAGCTTAGACTGTTTGATGTACACGATACTACTAGTCAATAAATCTTTTTATCGTAGACAAATTTCCAAGTAAATTGCGAGAAAGGAATTGACTATCTGGAAGAATCCTGCTCATGGGAAATCTCAGCTGAGGCTCATCTCCTCAGTGAACCTAAGTATGTTGAACACGCTCCCTTAAAATCTTGATGTGGTCTTGTTTGGACAAAAGTAGCTCCGCTGAAGTTTCCTGTATGACAATCTGATGAAGTCAGAATCAAGCCCATGTAATTTGGACATTTGGGCCCAGGTATATCTCACTTACAGCTAGGTACAGTATGGCACGTGAAAGTTAGAAGCAGAGTCACCTAGACTCCCTCAAGAGTCTAGGTGACTAGGGAGAGAAGAACACAACTCCAAAGGAAAATGTTTGCTGACTTACATCACCTGGCTCTCCATTGACCCATCCATTAAACCAGATAAGGTGAATCCAGGCACAATTGGGCTAATTTTCAGAGCAGGTAGCTGCCAACAGATAGATATGCCATAAGGTATCTGTCTATGTAGCTGATCATAAAGGATACAGATCTGAGCACAGAATCATGATCAAACATAAGCTCTTTGGGACAGGGACTTTAGTATCCCATATTCATAAAGGATTTTTTTATAAAAGACACCAAACTTGTCTGGCTTCCAATTTAATCTTTCTATTTGAAAATAAGATCTTTTGGTTATGGAATATATTTCAGAAACTAGGAAAAACTGGTAAAGTGAGCTGGATGGAGAGATAAACCTGAAAATACATGCTCTCCTGGGCTCACAGAACATGGATCTTTTCAAGCTGGTTGCAAACCTAGTTATGGTCTTTTCTACAGGATGTTTTTCTACTTTCATATTTGTCTTGAAAAAAGGAAAATTTTTCTTTGTATACCATTAGCTAAGAAAAACATCCCCTGGGAACGGGTATTCTTGCTTCTTCCCAGCATCTTTAACTGTAAGTTACCAAAGGATTTCCACACTGTAATGTGATAAATAGATGGAGCAGTGCCTCAGGACTTTGGAGATGTGGGAGTCTGCTTTTGCCACTGGTGCTGCCAGATGCGTTTCCTTGGGAGGTCACTTTGCCTTGCTGTGCTCCACTGCTTCCAGGTGTTACAAGGCTCAATTTCCTGAGAAGATTATTATGTGGTGAATGGAAGTAGAAGTCCTGTGTCACAGCAGATTTGTATTTGCCATTCATTGGCAATTAGAATTACGCCTATTATGCAAATTCATTGTAAAAAGAGAGCCATTTCCCTTACGGGTTGAAAAGTAATCCACATGACTCTCTCACTAAGTGGTTCTGTGTCCTCTGTCCTTGTAAACAGAGGAAGACTAACATTATGTGTTTACCTGATAAAAAACAACATGTTCTTCCCAGCAACTAGCAAGGACCTGCTCCTACAGCAGCAGCATTATTGTGAATGACCTCATTCATTTACAATCCTGATCCTATTCTGACAACAAATCCCATCTGCGTGTGTTTGTTTTCTAAAGGAAAGCATTAGCCCAGTGTGAGGTGTTTGGATTGAAGCAGCTCACCGATATCCAGTGGTGTTATATTTACGGGGCTGAAATTATAGTACTTGATGACTCTATTGTTTGTTAGCTGGAGAGTGAGTTCATTACCTTCAGGATCCCAAATGTTTACAACTAGTTGCTACTAGAAACTGTTTTGATTCTGTATTGGAAACCACAATCACGTAGACAACCGTTAAGTCAGCTGCCCAGGGAGACCTGGACTTTCTGCTTCTCCCTTGTAATCCCCCCATTCACTCTGCTCCAGGCTGGGGGGCACTAGACTGTTTACTACTTTAGTACTCCAAACCCTCCTTATTTTCTTGTCCCCACCGTGCAAAGGAGGTTAAGAAGTATTAATCATTGCCGGAACTGAGGGATTTTTTCCCATATTAGGATCTACTTTACAGGGACACGGTGGATTACTTCAGCCTGGTTCTTTTCTATGGGGGAGTGAGGCTTTCATTTCTCCTGCCTCTGGACAGCCTTCATCCCCGTCACTTATAGAGCACATAGGAATGCATGGAATCACTTGTGTATGTTACTACCTATAATCTATTTATCTTGGAGGCACTAAAGCTGTTATAAATTGCTGTAAACCTGGTGGTCTGAAGCCATGAAAGAGGATGAGCTTACTCTTAATACCCGACACTGAAGTAGGAAAAAAGCAGCCCAGAATGCCTGGAGAGGTACAGAGGCTCCTGCCAAGCCGTCGAATGCTCTGCCTGCATCTGCTTTTGAAAAAAGGGAATTAGCTGGATGGGCCAGGCCTCTGTTGCATGTCAGTTATGTAACAGTTTATAAATTTGCTGTTTAAAAATAAGCTGTGAAGTTTTACTGTTGAAGTGAATATAATGTTGGCATTCATGTTTGAAAGCGAACAGGCAAACATGTCCAGGGTGGTGGAGTCCCCCTGCCCACCGCAGATGGCTTCTGGGAAAAGCCAGAAGAAAAGTAAAGATAAAAAGATAAAAATGAGGAATAAAATTACATTTGACTAGGAAAGTGTTTCTCTTGTAGGCAGAGGGCTTACTAAGGGCCTTTAATTCTACTCTGAACAACGTCTGAAACCTTGGAGAGGTGGGTGGGAGCTTTGTCCAGCAGTTCAGGGTCTGAGCAATGACCTATGGAGAAGACCACCAACAGTCCGGAGCAGAGCAGCTGCAGTGCGGCCACTGCGTCAGTGTGTATCGCTGAATTTTGTCCACTTATCTCAAATCACCCATGGAGCCCAGTAAAATTATCCGTACCGTGGAGGATCCTGCTAATCTGGGTGGTGAACTCAGTGTGAGTGCAATGACAAAGGGAAGATAGCAGTCAGCTACCTTGGCTGCAGGGAGAGGACTGGGAAATTGGGGCAGAAAATGGTAATCCTACATGCTGTCGTTTAGTTCTTTCCCTGAGCTGCTGTGATACTGTGTTTTGCTTTTGTTTCCAATAAACCGTGTTGGTTTAAACCAAATTCGACTCACTGTTTAAACATGGGGAAATGTCAATTGCTGAATTACTGCTTTAAGACAGTTATTCAAGTTTCTAACTGTTTAAATGTTTGTAGAAACCCTTACAAATTGAACGCACCACCATGGCACAAAGTTTGCACCAGCTTTTCCATTGAGCATGAGTCAGTCCCTTTCCTTATTTTTATTCGGGAGAGTTTGGCACTGCAGGCCTGAAGCTCATTCACTTTGAACGGTGTTTTCCTCCCTGACTTTCCAGACAAGTTTTGGGATGACAAAAATTATTAAAAAAAATTAAAAAAATAAAAAAGTGAAAATAAAAAGAGGTCACCTAGAAGGTAGAAGTATCACAAGACATTAGCCACGTTTTGGATTGAATACTGATTTCCAGATGAAAAGTTCTTTTTGATGTTTCTAAGCAACATCCTCACCCCAATTATCAAAGGAATTGCTGTGCAACCACTTTATGGACAGGACAAGCACCACATGCACCCTCTCCTTGGTTATGCCAGTAAAGCCTGTCGTGTTGGCTCTGACCTCTCAGCTGAACAGCAGTAGAACTCATTCTGCAAAATAATGGTTCTACAACCCGTTATGGGAGGCAAGGTTGTCAGCTGCTTCTTCCACTAACTTCTCTTCTTCTCTCAACACTGGGAGAGGTATAACAGATTTCCCTTCGTTAATGAAAATTGCTGTGAGGAAGATATGGATGCAGCCAGAAAAGAAGCTGGTTTTCAGACAATATTCTGGGAAAAAAACTTTTCCAAGAACTTTTTGCAACATAAGCCAACTAGTAAGAAAATTATTATCTTTGTCTTTAAATTTTTCTGTTGTAGGCAATTCTAATGTGAGTGGGTGCATATTCATTACTCTCCATCCATCTCGTGACCTGTATCAGTCATTTAATTCCCAGACTGAACTGTATGTTGTATTTGAGTTTGCTATTGTTCCAGCTGGTGTTGAAACACAAGTCTTTTAGCTAAAGGTTTCCAAGTTTAAAAATGCCCATTTGGGGCCCAAAACAGATGTAAGATGTAGCTCTCACAAATCCCTATTTGAAACTTGAAGACATTAGAGGAATTATATTTTGCCATTGTAAGTGAAATAAACATATTTTCTCTCACGTTCTATCTTTGATCCTCAAAGTATGCGTATCCATAGGAAGAACCTGCAGGCTGTACTGTTAAAAAATGTAGAGCTGGATTACTCTCTCTCATGGAAAAACACGTTGGAGGAAAGAGGCTTGTGTATTCAGATAGATTCCCAATATTTTCACACAGAGTGGAGTTTCCGTGTTTTCATGGGAAATGAGTTTGCACACTCCCTGCCCCAGAACAAATCTTGTGATTCAACCCACATGGAGCAGGTCTCCATCTGGAGGGAGCTGAGACCTGGCGTTCCACGCTGGGTTTCTCAGTACACTGGTTTAGTTGTAATCCCATTAATAAGGATACTACAGTTAGAGAAAGAAATAGCAAGAAGTGGACTCAGTCTGCCTGTGTGAATGCTTGTTTTCTAGTTTCTGGTTTTCAAATGCCTATTTGTCTTTTTTTTAAGCTATTAATTGCTGGTCCTCCATTTCTGTCTGACATTTTGTTGCTTTGTCCTGTTTGCTTGGATTTGACATAATTTTCCCATTCTTGAAAATTTTCAACTTTTATCTGTCTAATCTCCTTCAAGTCTCATTTCTCAGCTGAGTCCTTCTTTCTCACTGAGACATGGTATAAGCAAAGCATCTTGAACTTTAAAAAGGCTCCCTTGCCTAAATGTTTGTTTACTTCTGAATCCGCCCTCTCCTTCTACGTGTGCCATTGGTTAACACTGAGGACCGCTGATGCCAATGCCACACTGAGTCATCTAGCAGAGGATGAGAGAAGTGAAGGTCTGCTCAGGTTATGGGAGGTCAGTACTGCCATTTCTACTCTTGAAGTCCCCTGCCTGTGCTGCTGCATGTTCCCATTCAGTTGTGCCATTCAAAAGTGGCACCTGGCAGCGTGTGGATATTGTCCCATGTGGGACATGGGCTGTTATACAACAATTGGTAATGCTGAGAAAAAACAGAAATGGGATGGAGCCCAACATACCTGTACCTACAAGGCACATCCACGTGGCAGCAGCTGTAGGCTGTGAACCTCTTCCATTCATTAGGGGGGAAAGCTGCATACGTGTTCCCAAGGTGATATACGACATGGGAACAGAGTACATGTGTCTGTCCTTCCTGTTCTTTAAACTTTCTGCTTCAGTTAAGCCCTTTGAGATGAATCGTTGCACTCTTTTCTTTCTTGGATTGTAGCTCTAGTAGAACAAGGCCTTCTTCTTGTGCTTGTGTAGGGCATAATGTGGTGGAATCCCCTAGCCCTGGCTAGAATACTATAGATGCTATTACAATGCTCCTCCTACAAATATCTTAAAAAGATTACTGCGTCTGGGGGCTAGGTAGGAAGCTGCTAAATCTCGTGCTTCAAGGCATCTGGGAGACATTGATGTGGGAGAAGAAGAATGTGTATTGACTCGATAACGTTTTCTAAGCAGGTTTTTCTGCCTCTTGATTCAGTGGCTGGAAGAATGCCCACTCCGGAAAGTACAGATAAAACTGAAGCTTTTCCAAATGTTTTTTGGTAGTTGGCACACACTTTAGATAGAGTTTTTAACTTAATTAAATCAACCATTTAACCCTCTTCCTTAATTATGTGCTTTGGAGAATTTAGAAGAAAAATTACCCTAAGTAGAATGTTAAAATGAACATCAGACAAATACCGCCCCAAACAGGAAATCATGTGAACATCCTGGTGTACACCTACTCGCTCCCATTTCAGAACAACATACTGAGACTATGCACTGTCTGCCGTGGAAACACCAAGCACATTTTGTTCAGCTGCCTGGGATTCGAGCACAATGATACTCTCTAAAGTAGAAGTATTCATCTGGGACATCTTTGCACATAAGAGCAGGCATTCATTTAGGCCACTGTAGTTACAGTTGCAAAAGTTTCCACTATAACCTCCTGCTTTCTCGTGCTCATAGCTTTCCAAAGCAAGAGAAATTTGGACTGATTTTTGCCATGATGAATCCTTTCTGGACCAGAGCTTTTCTTAGGAAAGGCAACAAAATTAGACAACTTAGTTTTACAAAGCCAAAAAAAAATACAATTTTTTTTTTCCATGATGAAACAATGTAAATAGAGTTCTTGCTTCTTTTGTCAAGACATTAAATATATGCAATTGAAATCACGGGATGTCAGAAAGCAATTATTTCAATAATCATGTTGGATATGCATCTTTTTCTTTTTATCTTCTGGATATGAGTACCGTTTTGCTATTTATCAGGAGACTTTTTTCCTTTTCCTTTCTCTGTCTCCAGAATGCTGTATTTATTGTACTTAGAAGTAATTCCTTTATCACTGAAGACCAATCTCAGAAGAAATTATTTGAGTGCATGTGTCACTTGCTTCCCAGTCCTGATTAGGCCAGTATATTTTATTGCTTAATATTCTTGTATGATGTTACCATCCTCTGTGATTGCAATGGCTTGACCTCGACTGGTGGCCAGACACCCACCCAGCTACCCTCTTACTCCCTCTCTGCAACAGGACAAGAGGAGAAAATAAGATGACTAGGGAAAATGTGGGACCTCTCCAGAAGGAAACGGGAGACCTGGTCACCAGGGATATGAAGAAGGCTGAGGGACCCGACAACTTTTTTGCCTCAGTGTTCACCGGCAAGTGCTCTAGTCACACCACCCAAGGCACAGAAGGCAGAGGCAGGGACCGGAAGAATGAGGAACTGCCCACTTTAAGACAAGATCAGGTTCAAGACTATCTATCTGAGGAAAATGAAGGTGCACAGGTCTATGAGACTTGATGAGATGCGTCCATGGGTCCTGAGGGAACTGGTGGATGAAGTTGCCAAGTCACTATCCATCATATTTGGGAAGTCATGGCAGTCTGGTGAAGTTCCCGCTGACTGGAAAAGGGGAAACATAATGCCCATTTTTAAAACGGGAAAAAGGGAAGACCCTGGGAACTACATGCCAGTCATTCTCACTTCTGTGCCTGGCAAGATCATGGAGCAGATGCTCCTGGAAACTCCGCTAAGGCACATGGGAAATGAGGAGGTGATCGGTGAGAGACAACATGGCTTCACCAAGGACAAATCATGTCTGACAAATTTGGTGGCCTTCTATGACAGGTTTACAGTGTTGGTGGTAAGGGAAGACCAACTGACATCACCTACCTGGACTTGTGCAAAACATATGACACTGTCCCGCATGACATCCATGTCTCTAAATTGGAGAGACGTGGAGCTGACAGATGGACCACTTGGTGGATAAGGAAATGGCTAGATGGCCGCACTCAAAGAGTTGCAGTCAACAGCTCAATGTCCAAGTGGAGACCAGTGATGAGTGGCGTTCCTCACGGGTTGATACTGGGACTGGTGCTGTTTAACATCTTCATTGACAACATGGACAGGGGGATTGAGTGCACCTTCAGCAAGTTTGCTGGTGACACAAAGCTGTGTAGAGCGGTTGACATGCTGGAGGGAAGGGTTGCTACCCAGAGGGATCTGGACAGGCTTGAGAGATGGGCCTGTGTGAACCTCATGAAGTTCAACAAGTCCAAGTGCAAGGTCCTGTACCTGGGTTGGGGCAATCCCAGGCACAAATACAGGTTGGGCAGACAGGGCAGAGAATGGCTTGAGAGCAGCCCTGAGGTGGGGGTGTTGGTTGATGAGAAGCTCAACATGAGCTGGCAATGTGCTCTCGCAGCCCAGAAAGCCAACTGTATCCTGGACTGCCTCAAAAAAAGCATGGCCAGTCGGTCAAGGGAGGTGATTCTGCCCCTCTCCTCTGCTCTGGTGAGACCCCACCTTGAGTACTGCATCAAACTCTGGAGCCTCCGACATAAGAAGGACATGGGCCTGTTAGAATGGGTCCGGAGGAGGGCCATGAAGATGATCCGAGGGCTGGAGCACCTCTGCTATGAGGAAAGTCTGAGACAGTTGGGTTTGTTCAGCCTGGAGAAGAGAAGGCTCCAGGGAGACCTTAGAACAATCTTCCAGTACTTAAAGAGGGTCTACAGGAAAGATGGGGAGGGACTCTTTATCAGGGAGTGTAGTGATAGGAGAGGGGTAATAGTTTTAAACTGAACGAGGGGAGATTTAGATTAGACATCAGGAAGAAATTCTTTACTGTGAGGGTGGTGAGACACTAGAACAGGTTGTCCAGGGAAGCTGTGAATGCCCCATCCCTGGAAGTGTTCAAGGCCAGGTTGGATGGGGTTTTGAGTGACGTGGTCTAGGGGAAGGTGCCCCTGCCCATGGCAAGCAGGTTGGAACTACATGATCTTTAAGGTCCCTTCCAACCCAAATGATTCTATGATTCTATGAAGAAGAAAAGCTTGTGGGTCAAGGTAAGGACAGGAAGATCAGTTGCCAATTACCATCATGGTCGAAACAAACTCAACCTGGGGAAAATTAATTTAATTTAGTCCCTATTAAAAGAAGTTCGGATAGTCAGAAACAAAGACAAAGTAAAATAACACTGTCCTCCCACCCTCCACGTTTTCCCAGGCTCAGCTTCACTCCTTCATTCTTGAGTCCTGTTAGATAACAAGCAGGAAATCTCTTCTTGTCTCATTTCTTCTTGTGTCTTGTCAGCTGTAGACATTCCAAGAGAGAGAAGGATCTTAATTCACTATTAACTATCTAGCATGATGCACTCTAGTTGCACTTGGATTTCCATCAGCCATGTTTACCAGACAAATCCTTTGCACAGGCTTTTCTTTTGGTGAATATGTTCCTTTTCATAAATCTAGATTTTTTTTTCAAATATAGAAACAGAGAAGCATGTCAAATTTCAGCTACACATGACAGAAAATCAGATGCTGAGTTTTAACTACAAACAAGGCTAGCACTGAAAATAAGCATCTACTTGGATATGATGCCTGAGTAAATATTCTAATGCTTGAGACAATCCCTAAGAATAGTCATACTAGTATTTTCTAATTCTGAATTACCTTCGAACAAATGCATTTTTCATTTTGCTTTAAAATTGTTCATAAAAATGTTGTATGCATTTATCATTAATTATTTTATTATTTATTTGAATTTTGTCATTCGTTGATCTTTCTTAATTAGAAGGGTTATTTTATTTCTTTACTGTATGTTTCAAGCTCTAAAACTTATTTCCCATTTCAGTGAAAATCTTTCTTGTTAACTAAAGGACTGATTTTCATTTCAGTGTCCTCAGCATTTGCTTTTTCTGACAATATGCTTAAAAAGCTTACAGGTATACAAAAATTTTTAGAAACAAGTATAATGTAAGATGGGTAAATAAATTGAACTGTGATTGAGAATTTTCTCAGCTCTAGTTAAATACTATGGCAATAAACGTAGTGTAAAAAATCTAGTCATTATTCCCTTGAATAAACAGAAACACCTGTTCTTATAATCAAAGGAAATCAAGCTATTTTTAGCAGTCACATTTATTTATTTTTTACTACTGGACTGTGCCACTTCCTACAATTTGAGCCTCACAATCACATCCAATGCTTTTCTTTATTTAGGGGTCTCCATTCATTCATGTTCAAGTTTCATTCAAACTCAGTTCAGGAATGCTTTTTTGATGCTTCAAGTATTCTTTCCAAAGATATAATAAAGCCATGGAAGAGGAATAATTAAAAAAAAAAAAANAAAAAAAAGACAAAAAACAAAAAGCACCCAAACCCCAATAGTTATTTCTGAGTTGTACCCACTATGGGTACCATGCCAAATTTCACCATCTTATTCACTCAAAGTTAAGATGACATCCATGATGGATGTGAAAGTTGTAATATGTAGCATATTTTCTGTGTGTCCTAGCTCCCTGTCTTGATAAAGAATAGATTATTAAAAATGTCACTTTTGGAGAGAGTTCATTCTCCAGGCTTATTCTGTGGCCACTAACCAAGATGCATAATTTCTCATTCCTAGTCTGAAGGACATTCTACACTTTAAACTTTGCATTTTGTTAAAACAACGTGACAAAACAAAGTACCAAGGAGCCCTCTATCCTATGACCAACACTCCATATTTGCAGTGGGTCTTATTTTGGGAGGTTTTAAACTCCTCTTTGTCCCTGGTGCTGATGCAGGGAGCTACCTGACACCACCACTTTTGTCTGAGAGGAGAAGGCACATAAGCTGTGGAGCAACACTGTTCATAAGCCCATGAAAGTATTTCACAGTCACAGAAAAATGTAAGTTGGCAAGGACCTCTGGAGGCTGTCTGGTCTAACCTTGAAAGACAGAAGAAGGACTAATATCAAAACTAGACCAGATTACACGGGGCATTGTCCCCCCCAGTTCCTTCAGCTTCTCCTTGTACACCGTGCTCTGTCACCATAACTGCCTCAGTAAACCTCTACTGTGCTCTTTTCAGTTTGTCCACATCTCTCTTCTACTAATAAGATGCTCTTAAGAAGGTATTGAGTAAAATGCCATACATGGCATACATAATCCCTCCTTTTCCAAAAAGACATAGCTTTTTTGCTTTTCAGTTGTTCTTCATGCACTGCTCTCTCAGATATAAGCAATTCTGTCTGAAGGTAATCATTATGGAAAATTACCTTTCACATTTTATATGAGAAGATACAAGTGTTTACTTTGTGCCCTGCATTTTGTGACCTTTAGGTGTTGTATAATTTGACATTGACACAGATACAAATGTTAGATTTTCACAGGCAAGCTCTTGGTGGGAAGGTAGGTCAGGAAGACAGAATATATCCCCCAAGATGTGGGAAACAGCCGGTTTCAACGTGGTGATGCAGCAGTGGCTGCTATTCTTGTGCATGGATTAGTATTCACAGCATCTGCGTACAATGTACTTGTGTGTTTTGGTCTTAAAGTTTTGTTATTCCTGCTTCCGTGAATCCTCAAAAAATACTCTCTGCTCTTATTCCGTATAGCCAATGATTTAGTTTCTTTAGTATATGCAGGATAGCGCCATTTCTCATCTCTAATTCCTCTGGGGGCTGAGGGAATGCTCAGAGACTGATCTAGGTTTTTGCACTGAGTTGAATTCTCTGTTACACGTCCCCAAATCAGCTTTTAAAGACATCTTTCTCATAGAGTGATAAATGAGAAATATCCAGGACACGAAGACTTGCTAAAGAACCTAAAAGATATTAAATTCAAGCCAAACCATGTCAGTAACAATGCATTTCCACTGTGTTGTGTTCAGGCTGTTATTTCATGAACACGCCTTGCTCAAACTTCAGCTGTCCGTGGAACGGCAGGGTTTTAATCCACCGGGTTGTCAGAGGGTGGCAATGTAAGAACACGAAATAAGCACACGGCCAATTAGCCAGAGCTTCTCCAGGCTGGGAGCAGCCGGCTTTCCTGACACAGCCACAGCCACAGCCTTCCCTTTGTTTACTGCCCTCACACTCAGGTTTCTGTGAACACCCTGCTAAACAAGACAGGGTGGTCCTGGAGAAACACCGTGCTCCATGCGGCACTGTCTCGTACACAGAAAACCTTCCAGACAGAGACGAACACACTCCTCTCATTCACCGTTCAGCCACGCTCATCGCAGGCTGAATTTCTCCCAGGTCTGCCGGAGGAACTAGAGCAGGCAGCCTCGTGATGTGCTGCGGCAGCCACTCCTCTGCCATGTCTTTCTGCATCCCGCAGAGCCTGCCTTGCCTGCGTTAGCAGCCTCCTGATGGGTCTACACAGAGTTGCAGGACTTGCAAGGTAGATGTTTATGACAGCAAAAACAGGACAGAAGCTGTCCAAGAATGCTGGTGATTCCTCTTGGTGTCACCTTCTCTTCCTCTGCTCGTATCTAAAATCCTCTCTCTCTCCTTTAATTCACTGTGCAGTTGTGTGTGATCGTGGTACTCCCAGCCTCCAGGTGTTCCCAGGCAGCGGCTTCCTCCTGACCATCACGGTGACAGTGGTTAGGTACCTCCTTACTGCTTTTCAATAAAACATTCCCCCGTGACCTGTGTGACCGCTCAGGTCACAAGCGCCGAAATGTTTTGCTTTGTAGTAATTTGGCTTGGAGGATTAAAGTACATCTGAGTTTACCATGACAAGGAACACCTAGGAAAATAAGCGCTTTCTGTTGTCCGTATGTACAGGTGTAGAAGATACCAACCGTGCACAGGTAGGACAGCCAAAGCTGCCATTTTTTCCAATAAATAATCAGATTTGCTTATCAAAGTAAAAATTATCTTTTCTTGTCCTGGTTCCTGCTGGTAGGGGTTTGTACCAGTAGATGGTGCAGAGGCAGCTGGGTGGCTGAGGGGAACATACGGAGAGAGCACCTCCAGGGCTGGAACAGGTTTTCTGTCAGATCCCTATGCCCTGGCCCAGAGCAGAGGGAGGATGCCCTTTCACAGACTGAAGCAAAAGGAATGCTCACTTTTGGTTTTGGAGTACCTGTGATTTTGTAAAAATTTTTGTTTCACACATGGAAGCGTTATGACTGTTATCCTTCTCCCACTAGGATTGGGATTAAGGCTGCGGTTCAATGCCTCATGAGATGAGTCATTATTCATTTTAATAACACTTTTGGTGGCTAAGAATAAATTTGCTTGTCAAAGTGTTACAGTATCTTCTTCAGAACAAGTGCTGTCCTCTCTGCACTTACAGAAAAGCTGAGCTTGCAAGAGGAATGGGTCTAGCCCCATTTTGAGCATAGTCCCTTATCTTTTGGGTTTAAGTTGTATAGCTTGGACAAACAAGATATGAACATAAAGGGAATTTGTCACAAAAGCTTTCAATAAACTCATATATTAAAATGTATTCCTTCCCCAATCATTTTACTGTCGTCATTCCATGTGCCACATCTAATTTGTAGGGTGACATCTCTTGGAACAGTGACTCATCTTTTCCTCATAAAGCACCATGCACGCAAAACTGTATTAATAAAGGAATAATAATGAGATCTGCTTGTCTCTTAGAGACTGAGGCAGAGATAACTGATTCTGTTGCGGATGCTAGTAGGGATGTAGTACAGTTTGTGTATATCTTGGATCAGGCTGGGGGCTGATAATGCAAGGAGCGTAAAGGACAGAGGCCCATGGAGGAAAGCTCAAAGCAATCAGATCTTAAAATAGAAATCAAGGGTCAGGACCCCAAAGAAAAGCACCATCAATGCAAACAGTTTGCATTATGTCCAGCTGAGGATCTCAATACCGCTGGCAAGCAACCATAATTCAAACCACAGTAGATCTCATGAGATAACGCGACAGTGTTATTCCACTGAAAAAGGAGAAAAAATGGGGCACAGAGAAAAAGTTATTTGCCAAAGAAATTGATTTCACTTCTGAATATGGAAATAAATTTATTTATTTGCTACAGAATGATCATTCCACATGAGTAGTTAACCATGGATAAAATATGGGAAGTTTGCAATTATTTCCTGATCCTTCTGCTGATTGTCTGCTGAAGCTAGAAGTTATAACTTTATTGATGAGGGTGTGAGAAAGACACAGAGTTTGGTGCTTCTTAACAATAAACCAGAATCAGAATACTGAACTGTAAGCTGCTTAAACCACAGCCTCTGCCTCCTACAGTGTATACACTACTACAGTACGGTATTGGCATAGTATGTCAGTACTTAATATCTAAAGTAATGAATCCAGAGTGCTTGTAAGCAATTGATATGAACAGATTCCAGACAAACTAGTTCACACATTTTAATTCTCCAGCAATATAATCCCTAGCAGATGCCCTTGATTAGGGATACGGGTGTGAAAATACAGTAAAAGAACATGCATGGAGTTTAGGGTGAGCTTGACAAACTTCTTCATTTCTTCAGTTAATATCAGATATTTATAGCTTAAGCAAAATAGAAAATGACAGGAGAGTGGCCAAGCTGTTTATATGAGCTAAAGAAATAATTATCAGATTATTCATGGCACTGTAAAGAGTAGGAATGATAAGCAGCCCAGCTATTGTAATGTGATTAGCTAATGTTAGTTAAGCATTGTGAAGACAGAAAGAACTCTACAAAGGTTAAGCATTATTATTATTATCACTGTTAATTCAGAGTGATGGAAGGCACAGTGAAACCTCTTACCATGTGCTGTGTAAAGCTTGCAGAAACTGAAATTTAGAACTGAGAGAATTACAGATGGGATAAAGAGCATTACCAGCTGGTGAGCTCTTTCTGCTTGTTCCTTGCTGAGGTCTGAGTAGCTGGTCATTTGAAAAGATACCTCATAAATAGTGGCAGAGGTACAGAATGTGTCACAGTAGGAGGGACGGATGTGGGTCAAGCTGTGTGCCAGGCTGCCTCCCTCCAGCTGCCCTGGGGGTCCTCTAGTCCCGTACAAGGATCAACAACCCTAAGAGCTGCAGGTTGCCACTCGCAGCTCTCTGTGGGCCTGGCAGGCCTTTGAACATAATCCATATGGGCATAAACATCCTGGAAACGCTAACTTTCTTTGGCTGCAGCCTTGTATTTCTGGGCGCCTTGGTATTTATGCCATGGATTATTGCCTTAGGTAAAATTTCTTATATGCACTGCACAAAACAAAAGGTGCTTCCTTAGGATGGTTTGTTCCACCAATGTATTGTTACGTGGAAGTAGTTGAAAATAAGCATTTTTAATTCTAAAGGAAATTCTGGTGTTTTAACAGTATTACCATTCCAGCCTGGAAACCAAACGAGCCACGACCTTTTGCTATACTAAATACTAATTCTAATTCTAATACTAATACTAATTCTAATTCTAATACTACTAATGAATCATTTCACAATATTGATTTTTTTTTATTCAGTTTGAAAAACTTTATTGAAATCAAGACATTTATTTGAAATATATGACTATTGGAAAAATACATGTTTTTATACACGTGTATTCTGTCAAGTATTTCATCTAGTTCTTCCATGCTAAGTGTCCCTTTTATGAACACCATTGGACAAATGCCCAGTCTTCCAGAGAAAATAGTAAGAAATCAAAGCTGGTGAATGGAGACACAGTTAGGAATCAGAGCTGATCTTAAAACATGGGTTCAAATTCAAGTGACAATGCTGCATGACCAGGACCTCAGCTTATTTTCAAAAGGTAAACATTTATATTTTAAAGCTTCAGGGAAGTATTTTCGAAGAACATGAAGACAGCTGCTCCAGCTGGGGTGGGGTGCTGTCTTCACCTTTCAGACTTATTGCCAATATCTGTGCTAGACTGGGCATCAATAGTATTTTGCAGATCCACTAACCAGAAAAATTCCCCATCCTGCGGTCTTAGGAATCTGGCATACTGGGCAGGACAAGCAAAGAGCTGCAGTTACAGTGGGAAGAAAAAACAATGAAAAAAGGAGTGCTGGAAAGCTGATTTACCACGTGACTTTTGGAGACCTTTCCAGCTGCTGGTGAATCTTACCACTGACTTCAAACCTTTCAGTTCATTGAGAGCTGACATTCAGAATAACAGTATTATAATGGCTCTTAAAAGAGCTGTGAGAGAAAATCTGAAGTGATTCAGAGGATGATTCACTCATATTGATAGCAAAATACCAGCAGTAGCTAAACATGACAGATACAGTGCGTACAGAGGCAGCCAAGCCAAGTCTAAATTGGAGTTTTGAGCATGCATTTGTGATTTAGTCATCTGGATAACAGGCTATGGGCTGTGAGAAACCAATATTAACCGAAGAGCATTGCATTATCTCCAGTGTGAGTATTCCCAAAGGTACAAAACATTTGTCCCCTTAAAATTGACTGTTGTCAATTTTGGGGTGTGATTCAGACTAATAATTTAAAAGATGATCTCTGTCATTATTTTCCAGCTTATTTGTACTATGAGAACTGAATTTAATTTAAATCAAGCTTCCTCTGTGTTACAGAATTTGGCACCCATACTTCCGTTGATTCATCATCTGTGATGACAAAACTGAGTTGCAAGAGCAGCACAGGTCAAAGCGTCTGTACCAGCACTGCATGTCCTCACTATTTGCACTTTTCTTGGTAAAAGACCATGTATATCTTTTGGCACCTTTTGATGCAGTATGCTATAGGATGTGGAACTAATATTTCATAAGAAAAGCAGTTCACACCATGGGCACAGTGGATAGAGTTTTCAACTTGTCCAGGTAGCAGAAATTAGGAATTTAGGACATGAAACAAGGGGAAAATTGTGGGAAATGGACAATCTCCTTCCTACTGTGTCATTCTGACCATTCCCTTATCTCTGCCACACCTGGGGTTCTGAGTGCCTCCAGTCTCTGGTAGTACCTGCGTCAATGTGCATGCCACTAGCTTGGATTTCAAAGGGCCACCCAGTAAAACAACATCCTTCCTGGTGGTGAACTCTGCCATCAATGTTCAGTCATGCCCCAGGCCTGCAGGAACAAGAAGCTATGATGAAAACTATGGATGAGGAATTGCCTGGCAAGGAAAGAGAAAGGGTGCTGCAACAAAGGTCTGGGATTTGAAGGCATTTTTGAAGCTATTCGTTTACCACTTGAACATTATTAAATGATTTTTCTTATCTGAGGAAGCTTTCATGTATTTGTGGGTCTAAAGTAAACAACAGAGGTTGCAAAACCTTCATGTATGAAAGGCAACTTTTCTAAGTACAGACAAAAAGTTAAGAACACTGCCAGTGAGCCACCAGGTATATTCCCCTTACAGAGCCTGCCCCAACCACCTTTGGGCAGTGGTTGAAATGGTGGTGGTGGGAGGGAGTAAGTGGAAGACCAGCAGGTTCCTAAGCTATAGTGGAACAGCGGGAGATGGCACAATGGCCCATCAGCTTTGGGAAGCTCAACACAGGACCATAAATGGAGCTTACTGTGGTATTGGTGGGGTGCAGTCCGGTAAAATATCAAGAACATGTTATTCCTGAAGCTGGACACACGGAGTCTGGTATGTTGGGATGTCAAGGTTAAGTTGCCTGCACATTTGGATAGAATGACCATTTTTGTAATTCTGCTGGAAACCATTTATTTCTTAATTGGAAATTACACAAAAGTGTTCGAGAGTACCATGAATGTTGAGAGTCTGGACAAACAAAATAACTACGTGGAATGAAACAGGACAAAGTGGGATATTAAAAGACAATCTCCAACCTCTTAATAGCATAGACTGGCCACTCATTGACTGTACCTTACCCTTTTTTTTCCGCAGCATCCATCTACCCCAGTAGGCAAATAGATCTTTGGACCATCTCTTTCATTGAGAGCTTTGCAAGGCCACCCTCACAGGGGACCAGAGAGACAATCAGTGAAAACACTTCTTTCTGATTTTCCTTGCATTTTTATTAATAATATTAAATTGCTGTTGAAAATGAGGCAAAAGCCAGTCTGCTTATGAGAGGAGCTTGTGCATGAACATCTTCTGTACCATTGCCATGGCACGTTAAACAAGCATGCTTTCTCATAACATAGAAGGAAGCCTGGGGAGGGACTAAGGGCCCGCAAAAGATCTGTGGAAGGAAAAACTACATGTCTACCAGTAAAATGATAAATTCTGGTGTTTTTCCTAGGCTCTGTGGCCAACATGGCTTACAGCTATAACAATAAATAGAACAGGATGGCTCCATCCAAACTGCCTACTTGGAAAGTCTTCTCTCATGCCAGGGAGCCTCCTGTTTGGCAGAGGTGCCACCCCAGGGACCATCCTGGCAGTGTAGCAGGATGCAGAGGAGCAAGTTCCAGTGTTTGGGAATGTTCTCTGACACGGTTTACTCTACTGGAGAGATACAACTGAAAAGTACAGAAACCTCTGCAGGTTGTTTCTGCTGCTATTTCCTCAGTGTAGCTGCAGCAGGATGGGCGTAGCTATGAGTCTGGGTCGAAACACTTGTCCTACCTATCTTTGTTGTTTGTAAGGTTGGGCCAAGTTCCCCTTCCCACATAAAGCTTTTTTCCTGAATCCTTTTCTCTCCTGTGCTCTTTCCCTTTCTTTGTTGTACTGTACCCTCAATAAAAAGAACCTCTCTGCTACAAAAGAAAGCTTCTCTGTTCTTTGGTTTGGGGATTTTCCTTTTTCGCATGTGTGTACTTCCCCAGAGATAAACAGGTTTTCCATTGGGTATTTTCTTCAGTTCAACCACTGTTCATCCACTTGTTAATGACAATTTTGTTTGTGCTATAACTTTTTCCAAAAGGGTAGGGAGAGGTGTTGGAAAATCTTCTGACGGCTAGCTATGCATTGAAGTGTTTAACGACATAGCAATTTCATAACAAGAATCAGGATTATTTAAATTACCTCATAGACAAATTCCCCAAAACACCAGGTTATACTCACATGGCCTAATCCACTCTTCATTCTCTGTTCCCCAAAATGATCTTTCATTGTTTAATTTGACAATTTTAACCATCTTGCTTTAAATAAACATCTTCAGGTTGCTTTCATCTGGGAAATATTGAGCCAGTAACATAAAGACCACCATCAGAATTGCTTTTACCATTTAAAAGAGAGCTTCTAGAAGCACCAAAGATTTGTCTCCTTTGATACTAGACAAGAAATTTCTTGTGTAATTTTTTTTCCCCCAAATGAGTTGTCTTAATGTTGATGCATGACTTTGGTGGGTAATCAGATAAGTAAACATTTTCCTTTACTACAGACATGGTGCTATGTAGTTTGAATAATAGTCTTAATGAACAATCATGTGTAGTTTTGAAAAAAAAAAAGTGATGAAAAGTCTAAAGCATCACATTAAGCTACCATAAATCTAAATTATATCGTTAAATACTGGGTCTTCATCTTCTGTGAAAGAAAATGTGAGTAGTTCATGTCAGAAAAACAAGCAAAAACATGGAATTTGGATTCTTGGATGGAATGAAAATGCATGTGAAGACAGATCCTATGTCCCTTTCCATGCTGCTAACATTCAAACATATATCACTAGTCTCATGAGACATGATGTCCCCTTAAAAAGTCCAGTTTTTATACTTAAATTTTCTTTATGGGCTCATGACTACAGTGAACCCTGAAAACATGAGAGAAGCTTATTCATTAGTTCCAGATTCAAAAAACATACTAATAAAGCCATATAAAGAAATCACTATTTTTCCCTACCAATACTGAGTGAATTCCGCTCTGCTCTTCAGCTCTCTTTGCATTTTCTGTAGCTTGAGAGTGCTTTTGCAGCAGCAGGATACAACCCTGATCTTCTGTGAGGTTCTATAAGCTAGAGACTGTGCTGTGTGGTATTACAGGTGCAGTGAGCTACCAGCATGGGGTCTACAGACTGCAAATATGGAACTTCCTGTATTGCTTACATACGTTTTATGTTAGATTAACCCATAATGTTGAATTAGTTTTCTTTAAACACAGCAGTTTGTTTAAAGCTCTGGGTTGTTCGTTTTTTTCCTCCTTGAATGCTTTATTTTTGAAATCACAAGCTTATATTCAGTTTTTAAAAATGCAATGGAAAACAAAAGCCACAATCTCTTTTCCACATAGCATCATAACATGCTATTTCACTCTATGGAAGGAAAATAGTCTGACTGATCATTTCCAGAGAGAAGGTGTATAATCTTTTTTCTCTTTACTTCCAGCCCAAACTGCATTTCTTCTCTGCAAAGCATGATACATAGTAAATAACAAAGGGTAGTAGGTTGAGACATTGACCCTTCTCCAGGCAGAAGGGTCAATGATTAATGCAAAATATTTTTAAATGGTGCTGAGTGTCCTGCAACAGTAGACCTAGTACCTCACAATTTTTTGCTCATTTATTGTGAAAAAAAGGCTTAAAAAACCTCAGAAGGTCTGATCCTTAGCATGCAGTTGGTGGATCTATGCTCATGTAAACTATCAAAGAATCTAGATTATTTGAAAATCTGATTGAATTCACAAGGCATATTATAATGTATGTTTTCAGCCTAGACAGTTGAGGGACAGGTAAAATAATTATATATTACACAAGGGTTTTATAGGATTGACGATTAAATCAGTAGAAGGCAAGATAACTGAAAAGCCATACTGGTAAAGTAATGGACTATACTGCTCAACATCTACAATTTTTCATTATTAAGAAATTTTGTAAGGTCTTGTGCATCTCTGCATTTCTGAATTCCAAAATATCTTCCAAAGGATCCTTATTTAAAACTTCTTATGAGCAATAATAATAATAACACTAAAATTGAAGTTGAGGTAACACAGGAAAAATATTGCCAAGGTGACAGTTATTAAGATGCTTCACAGATTCATGTCATCTTCAAATCATTTTCTCCAGCACTTCAAAGAAGTAAAACAGAAGCCAAAATGCAGTGGCAAATAACAAGTAACAGGAAGATGGCCTTTTTGTACTTGCAGATCTGTCCTACAATAGATCATCTCTAGGTTTAACTTTATGCCATAAAATGGGAAACAAGAGAAATAAATAACATGCAACTTTATGTGGAAAATTACAGCATCTAGGCACTGGCTTGCATGGGTTTACGGCTTCCCTCGAGAGCCTGAGCAGTTTGCCTCCTGCAACGTCCTCCCATGCTCAGGCCTTCACAAGGAAATATTTCTCCCCTATTCCTTGTGCATGATGCCCCACAGTCCCTGCAGTTGTATGGAACAGCAGCCCATGGGGAGCAGGTTTTGCAAGGTCCTCATTGTCTGATGGATAGAAATATTTTTTTAAAAAGATCACTGTTTCCCCTTTGGGGATCGAAATATCCCAGAGAACAGATCTTACATTGTTTGTTATAAAGCTTTTAAGGAAAACACAGAAAGACTTGAAAAGCTTAGCAAGGCTCTAGTGGCACAAATTCAAACAATTTAACTGGAATTCAAGTAGCAAAATCTCTGTGCTTTGCTTTGAAACTATACTGGGAGTACAGATAAATTCCCATCCACGATATATGTGAATCTATGTTAAATATGATTCCACTTCCTGCTATTTTCACATGTTATTTTCCTCATTAATATGATGGTAACTTAAGCAAGGAGTTTTCATAGTCTATAGATCGGTTAGCTCTGTAAATACGACATAATTTGCATTGAGGTGCTGAAATAAACTTGCACACCATGAGAAGCAGCGTGGTCAGGGTGGATTACTCTTGTGTGCCTGTTCCCCATGTGAAAAGCTTGACTCCCAGGGGACCCTGCTGTGAGAAGCAATCACTGTGCTCAGAAAAATGATCGAGACTTTTTAAGAACTCTAAAAGCAGCTGAAAAAAATCTGGTTTTGTAATCAGTTGTCTCTTAAACTGTGGGTGGCAGCAGTGTCCAGGCAGAGGGAACTTTTGGAAGTCTCCCCCAGGGCCCTGACCTCCACTGAATGTTACTGGAGGAGGCAGCATTAATTGCTGCCCCAAGACTGGAAGGCTGAGCTCACAATAGGCAAACGCATTAGTTTGTAAATGAAGGATTAAGTCGGGAAACCTTGCTAATAACCTAGTTCAATAGCTCCATAATCACCACAGTATGATGGTGAGTAATTTGCAATGTTTGTAAGCGTGAGTTCAGTGGCCCTCTAATTGACTCAGTTTCCTATTCTGGATAGCTATGCTGATACTTGGAATTGTTCTGCAAGATGATCTTTAAATAATGCTGCATGTGTCACAGCACATGTGGCATTCCTGACTTCCACTTCTAGCTTTCCTCATTTAGATGATTTATGGGCTTGTGTAAATCAGTCTTGAACATAAGTGGGTGCCTGTTCTTTTGCTGATTCATACTCCCTCGATTGTAAGCAAAGCGATGCCCTCGGACGGTCTCCATTATTCACAGGCTTTGCCTGCCTTGAATCTGAATTTGCAGGAAGAGCATAGCTTTGCAGAGATTTCCAGCTCTAACCAATTCTTTTACATTTTCTCTGCCTGAAAAGTGGGCTGAATATTTTCTGAATAAGAAGGTGTAAAAAGCACGACTTCTGAGGCAGAATCAGCGTTCCCACTGTCCTCCTGGTAAATAATTGCATGACAACTGGGGAAAGTTGAAATGAGCTGGAAGTGAAGATGTCCCTGATTCGCCCACTCCAACACAATATATGCCAAAACAGTTGAGGGTCACCTTTAAAAATTCAGGTTCTGTTTAACTATGCTTTCACATGCTGGTTTCTAATAATGATTAAAACACATTGGCAATGACATTTTTGCAAGGGCACTATGAAAGGACAAGGCAGTATATGAAACAAGTATTTCGTAGTGAGCACCAAATTCCTGCACTTGTAATGAGCACAGTATGCAATGAACGATCCGTAAAGTACGCTATGCTTTCCAGATATAAAATGTAAATAGATTTTTAAAATGTGCATGAGGTTTTCAAACCCAGTGAGGGGATTTCCCTCATTAGCTTCGGAAATCTCAAGCAACATGTTTGAATCAGGTAGTCTAACCCAAACAGTCATGCTTCGTAATGTTTCTCTCCAGACTTACAGTGGAGCTGGCTGTGACACAGGAGGATGAGATGGTTTAGTCATGGTTCTTTCAGTGAATCAACTCCTCTCCTTTATTGGAACTTTGACCTTTTACTTCTAAGACTTGCTGAAATCACCAGACCTCACAACCTTTTCAGAAGAGCACAAGAATGAATAACAGCATAAAATCAGCTTAATGAACTTGAGTAACAGGGCTAGTTTGCAAAAGCACTATTGACTAAAAATGAGAAACCTAAAGTTCAACTGCAAACTTAATTGTGAAAGTTTCTTTCCTCCTCTGCTGAAAGCAGTTAAAGTGATCGGAACGGGGAAAAGGAACAAACTAAACTGGACTTACTGCTCCTCATGCGTGGAGGGCTGGGATTTTACAGAAGTGCGCTATATGACTCATACTCTTCTCACGCAGAGTTCAATGTAAAATGCCCATTGACAGCAGTGGGAACAGTGTGAAATTCTACCCTACAATTTATTGATATGATCTCCCTGAAAAGAACAGAACAAAGACCCAGCTGCCACGCCAGACAATTCACAGCCTCGACACAGCAAAGGGAGGGTGAGCGCTGCAAAGGAGAATGGTGAGACACAGTGCAAAGACTGTAGGAATAAAATATTACAGTGTCTCACTTGTGGCATATTCACACCTTGTGAGGTTTTCAAGTGTTTTGATTTTCATTTCATTTTACTTGTTTGCCCTGATCAATGGATGGGTGCATCATTATTTTGAGAAGAACTATAGTTTCTACACAGTGAAATAATTTCAATTAACATGTGATCAATGGGAAATCCAGCACTGGATTGACAGCAGGTGTCAAATCCCACAACCCTCCTCTAAGCTTATGCTATGGAAGAGTGAATTTCGAACCCTTGTACCTACACTCCATAATTTATCCAGAAGTCCTGGCTAAAGACTTGCAAAACAAAAGTGAATCATGTAATATCTATTATCAGAGAGAAATCATGTAAAGAAAAGCTAACAAAAGGTTTAAAGCTATCAAAGAACAAAAAATGTTGTCAATACCTTCCTATTTATATTGAACATTAGAATATTAAAGGAGGCACTGGGAAGTGTCTATCAGGTACATCGTATGAAGGTATGTGGTAAATGTCTTGCCAATTAGCAGTCAGTCAGTGAACATAAAACACCTCTCAAAGGAGATTCTGTAATTCAGGGTGTCCTGTCCTGTCCTGTCCTATCCTATCCTATCCTATCCTATCCTATCCTATCCTATCCTATCCTATCCTATCCTATCTATGCCAGGTTACATGCCACTTTAAGGTAGGCTCTGGACTGTTCTTTGAACATGCAGAACTGTCTGTGAACATCTGTTTTAGCTCATTTAGCTCTTCAACTGTGCTCTTTAAGGGTCAAATATTTAATTGTGTATAACGAGTTAGCTCCATTCATTTTCAAACATGTAAGGTGACTTGCATTATCTGAGAACTGGGCCTGGCCATAGAGCTCCAAACTCTTTACTCCTTGGGGTGGTAGTTGGTAGTAAAAGTCTTACAAGAAAATGCTTAACGTCAGTGTTATTGTCCAATCTACTAACGATAGCAGGTTTAGGTTTGTCATGGAGAGACAACTTAAGTCTTGACAATGGAGACCCACAGTAAACAGACTCTGATGGTTTACAATGCTACTGTATTCCTAGCTTCCTTTGAGGATAGCTGTTTCCTCCTATAACCAGAAAAATCCCATAAATAATAGGTTAAGCTGTTGTTTTCCATCAGTTATGAGGACATGTGGATTAGTCTAAACCAACTCAACTCAAACCTTGAAAATGCATGATGGAGAAACTATGCTTTTTTTTTTTGCTTGCTGTAAGAGCTTTGTAATACCTATGGTGATAGGTCAGAGAAGAAAAGGCTGTTTCTTTGATAGCTTTGTCAATGGGATGGTTAACAGACTAACCAGTGAGACAGATGTGAGATAACTGGAAGAAGAGCAATTTTTGCAAAATGTGTCTGCCTTTTTGATTTATATCTGAAACAACAAAGGAAGAAAATAATTTCTCCCTATATTTCTCTCTCCCTCTGTCTTTTTGTCCTTATCACAGTTGTTCTTCTTGTGGGTAATTCTTGTGGGCAGCTTAAGCAAAACTGCAGTTGTCTTTTTTTCATGTGCCCAAATAGAGTGTAACATGTCAAAATGTGAATTTATTATGTGGTGCCTTTGGTCTGTGAAGGGTTACATGTTTGGGAGTGGAGTGCTTAAAGGGTTTGCCAACATCTCATCATTCCCAATTAGTCAGAAAAATTGGCATAACTCTGGCTTAATTAAATTTATGAACCAAAGACACTTCCTCATGCCTTTGCCTATGTGCTTTGTGGCAGCAAAGTGCCCTTTTAAGAATAGCACGTAAAACGTATTTGTAAAAAGTGGTTTTGTTTTTTTTTTTTTTTCTATTTTGTGTTTGTTTCATTACCTTTAAGTTAATCTCTGATCATAAACATCGAGAGATGTGGAAGAAGCCGTGTCCAGCATTCTGCACTCTTACCTAGAATCACCCGATACTGGTCATGGGGACCTGCCCACTTGATGAAGCAGATGATGCCTGACTCAGTGTGCCCAAGGAAGACAACAAAAATATTTAGATCTCTTCCAGTGTGTTGGGGGGAGGCAGGGAAGAATGCCTTCCTGACCACAGATTTGGCAATCAGTTCACTTTGTACATGTGAGTAAAAAATTGCTATATTTACGAACAACTCATTTATACCCTGAAGTACTGTTTGTGTTCTAGTAGTTTTCCATTTACATTTTCCCCTTTTTAGTTAATTTTAGGGATTCAGTCCATTTACTTCTATGGGCAGAGAATTTGAAGCCTTCACCAAGTCTCTAAGGACTTGATATCCTCAAGCACTCGGGTAGACGCAGTTGCACCACATGTGGGACTTGGGTCACCTAAGCACAGCCATTTAAAAAGGAGATCTTGTCACAAACTCAGACTTTTGTCACTGGAGAAAGTCTAAGAAAGATAGATGGAGATGAATCTAAAGGGAAACTCACACCTTTCTAAGATTTTAGGAGGGGTATAACAAATTGCCCCCTCGAGATGCCTGTCTCTCACTTCGGGCTGTATTGAAATTATTTATTCAGACCAGATGCTTGATTTTTTGATGGCTAATGTTGACTGGATGAATCCCATCCTCTTTCTTATCTCCTTGGTCCTGGTGGAATCAATGTGCCTAATCAGAGTGACTGATGATCCATCCTGACTGAACAGTGAGTTAGCATATTTGCTCACTTCTCTCTCATGCTACAGAGAAATTATTAAACATTCAAATGCCAGTCTATGGCAAATGGGGACAAATATTCAGAAGGGACCGCAGCTGATCCAAAGATAAAACTGATCTCTGAGTGGAGCAAATTCTGCTCCTTCGCCATGCCACAGGAGCCACAATAATTCCATTAACAGTAACAAAAACCAGAAAGGACTTTGGATCAATGTACTTTGCTGGTATTGTTTACATTGCCAGGAGTGACCATATTTTGCTGTTCTTTTTCTGTTTGTTTGTCTTACAATAAAAATCACTTTACCTCCTAAGTCTTTGTGTTTTCCAGTTTAGCTAAGGGAATGAGAGAACTATTTTTATTCAGGTGGATTTTAAGAAAAAAAAAAAAAAAATATGGGAAAAACATCATCATTAGGAATACAAACCAAGAAATATGGTGTATTTCTCATTAATGATTTAAAATACATTCACTAAGAAAGTGGGAGTATTTACTTCTATCTAGTAATTTATAGTTAATTGGACATGCTAAAATGCTACTTGCATTAATGAAACATAAAGTTCAGATTTTTTGTCACTATGTAACTTTCATTTCTTGTGTGTACTGCTTTTAATGGGACTCACTGTGTTCTCAGGAAATTATGTGCTAAGCTTTTTACCTTCCAGAAAAAAGGTGATTAAAAGTACCATCAACATAAGAAAATCCTTCTACCCTCATCTGAGCAGACTTAAATTATGTTGCTGATGGTATTTACAAAATATCTGTGGCAAGTACAGTGTGTCTGTGCTAAAGTCAATGAAGCGTACAATGAACAGGACACAGTCACATGAGGCTTGAATTCATTCCAGTTCACTCTGGAAATTTTTTTATTTATTTATTTATTTTTTAAACTCAGATGATTGCAGTGACCAACATGTGATTTGGAGCGAGGATCACTCGGGTCAGGCCTGCAGAAGCTAGTGGCAGAACGCCTGAAAGCAGTTCAGACCAGGAATGTTTGAGTGGTGTGGTTTAGAGAGTGTCACATGCAGATAGATATAGTTTGTGAGAGCGTGCCAGTGCAGCTGGGGCTGTTTCATGCTGACATACTAACAAGGTGTTCTGTTGAATGGTAAATGCTCCTGAGATAACACCTGAAATCTGGATACCCTTTGCCACCGAAGGGAGGGTAGCCGTAGCCGTTCCCTTCTCTCAGTTGTTTCCAGAGGTTTCTTCCCAGGTGCAGGTCTCTCCTCTGCACCTCTCAGGGCAGAGCTCAGTTTTGCGGACAGTGATCAGTCAAGCTGCAGAGAATTTCCTCGTGCTACTTAAACGCATCACGTATGTACATACATTATACTAATACACTTTACTGATGTCCGTAGCTATTTAAATAAGCAACGTATTTTAAAATAAAGTCAGAATGATGTAGCAATGATGGAAAGGGAGGTCCTTAGGAGCTCTGCTGTTACTCAGTGTACATGCGTTAGACCATAGCTAAGTCTAAGCTGAGTTCTGTGTGTATATGAATTACAGGTTACCCTGGCTCTGCCTAGGTTTTGTGCGCCACCGCTGATCCACTGCTCTCCTATTCCCTGAGTCGCACAGGCCACTGTAGCCTTAACACAGCTTTCCAGGGAAGAGGGCTGAAGTGTTTATCAGAGAGAAGCCACCGGTCACGTCCCCAAACACACAGCAAGGGCAGAAACAGTAATACAGTAATCTGGGAACAGCTTTGGTGCTGGGATGCCCCCAGCTGAATTGGCAACAGAGATGTCTTAAACCGCTTCTGTCTTTCTGACTCATCTTATCCAAACTATTCAGGGTGTTTCCTGAAAATAGCAGTTGAAAGCCATTGAAACCATTTCTCTAGCAACAGTGGCTTTTTTCTTTTCAGAGCCAAACTCTGCTGTCCCATCAAATGTCAAGGGTGAAAAATCCTCACCCACACATATGAGAGAAAGAGCACTCAAGTCTAACATTTAATATAATTATTTAATAGCTCCCCCACATTAATCAGACCTTGGATTTAGGAAGACTGTTAGTATTTAAAATTAAGTTGCAGCATCCTTGTCATTAAGTTGTCCTTCTGAAGGAAGCCACGCTGGAGGTATGGAACATATAAATAAACACAATTTACACTGGAATATTTAGGGAAGTGGAACTAAAACACAGATGTACCAACGCCTTCACCTTTCTGACAAATGCTCGTGAAAAAGAAATAGTCATAAACAAAAGCCATGATGTTATGAAGGTAAAGACAGATTCCCGAGCCACGCAACAGTGTTAAGTAGAGTAATGCGGAATGCCAGATGGCAAGCAGGGAGATTCCCTGTGAGACGGGCTGCCTGCTCCTGCTGAGGCATCTGAGAGGACAGAGAGCCATGACACCAGTAAGTAGCAGTATAAGCAGATGAACACTGGCTTCTACTACTCATATCGGACTAAATTTACAGAAAACTAAAACCATTAGGAAAGTAATTGCAGTGGTTGGCAGCCTGCCTTTGTACGACGCTGTGACAGACGTGTCTCAGACAGTACACTCTACTTAAGTAGGTTATTACTTATAACAAACCTTACTTACGCTGTTACTCCTTCTCCTTCACTTAACTCATTTAGGTAACTCATGTGCTGGGATGATCCTGCGACTAAGAGCAAAGTGATCTCATTTAGTGGATAGTTCATCTTTGGAAATTTGGCAGCAGGATTTTTTTTTTTTTTT
>VYZM01004038.1:185581-297934 GCA_013398915.1 Dromas ardeola
TCCAGTATTGTGCTGCATCTTTTCTCTCTCAACCTTCTCTTTCAACACACACAAAGGAAGGGGGATGAACTGCATGAGGTGCACTCAGATTCCAGGGAAATATCAAAGGCTTAGATGCCTCACCTTAAAGCACAAGATGGGAAAGGAATATTTTGTTTTAGTAGGAATCCCATTTAGTAGAATCCCATTTGTTGTTATCTAGTTAACTAGAGCATTCTTGATGAAGAAACTAGAACAACTCTAATTTTTCATTAAATCCTGAGGCATGTAGAGCTTGAAACAAGCTAAACAAAAAAAAGATAAAAAGAAAAAAGTATGATACACTTGATCTGTTCAGCAGTGTGGCGTAGAAGCTCTATGACGCTATTCCTGGACTCTTCACATTTGGCAGGAGTGAAGAAGTTAATTGACAATATACTACCGTAACCATGTTTATATTACATTCACAGAGTTATATTCACTCTAGTGGCTAATTTACTGGAACAGCTGTTTTTAACGAAGAATCTGGTGTAACTCGTCAGCCATAGTTATTGAGCCAAGCTTTTCCACCACTTCATGGTCACAAAAAAAGTAAAATGATGCAGAAATGGGACAACATGAGGAAATACCGATAGTCTGAATGCTGGTAATAAAAACCTCTTTGTCACTGATTTGAAAAACTGGTTTTCTAGAATTTAATAAGCAGGAAGTTCTAATTGATAGCAGTTGTTGCAACATTTTATTCAATACTGTGCCTAGTCAATAACTAAAATCTGCTGGCTTGAGTTAGTGTATTTTTGTAAGACATCCATCAGTAGCATCTGGCTTGTAGAACTTAAAGAAAATTTAATTTTAAAATATCTGAGATTCATATTCACTCTCCTTTGCTGATTATATTTACCTGTACATTTGTTATAGTTTTGCACAGAGGTTAGAGAACCCCACATGGAAATGAGGTGTTTGCTGGATTGTACACATATTTGTCTGGCTTATGCTGCTTTTATATGCACATTTGATAACAGGACCTTGTTTGAAAGGGGTGAGGAAAATAAGGTTGTTCTTGAAATTTGTATATTACTAATTCTGGGATAGACCTTGATACTGTCCATTTAACACTTCACACTGTTTTCTTCAATTAAACTACAATAATACCATTATGAATAATGATATCTAGTCCTTCATGGGGTATTATTTTCATTTGGAATTGTATGTTTAGATTTCTTTACAGCGATCAACGAATCTGCAAAATCATTTAACAGAATGCTGGGAAAAAATTGCTATCTGTTCATGGCAAACAAGTACATACATCTGATTTAGCCAGCCACCTGACAACTTTTGCCAGGCCTTTAGCAGACGCCACTGGAGACACAAGTCTACGGATATCAGTCCTGGTGCCAGAGTGCTCCAAAGTAAATGGAAATAACATTATTCCAATCCCAAATTTTTCTCTGATTATGCTCTTATTTTGATAGATGTCTAGGCAGATGTGAATCAGGTTATTATGTTGCAAGAAAAGGGGCTGGGAATAGAATTTGAGGCTGAATTCTGTCAAGTTGAAATGAAGAAGATTTTATGACTATTTCATCTGACATCTTGGTTGTGATTAAATGCAAGACTTCAAACACTTGCAGTGTAGAGGGCTGTATTTCAACTACACACCTGGACTCCCTTTAACAACAATAAATCTGCAGTTCCAGAGTACTATTTTACTCATCCCAAATTAGACATCTAAAACACGTCAAATCTATCATGCTGTAGAAATGCCACTTAAACTCCATTTGGTACAAACAGGGTCTAGATCACCAGCTCAGTTGTTGATATTAGTACAGAAAACATTAAACATTAGGTAAGATGAAACTATTTCCCCTTGATGTGTGAATGACCCCGGATGGACCATTCAGATATCAAGAAGCTCTGCATCAATATTTTGAGGAAAGATATTTGAAGAATATTTATTTATTTATTCATGTTCTATATATATGTAGAAATTTCTGAAAGTCACAACATGTAATCCTGTGACACGGAAATAATCTGAGAAGAAATGTTTTAAAGAGTACCAAAAAAAGAGAAATAGACTATTATGGTTTTAAAGTACAATTTCCCTCTGAAGCAGCAACGTTTATGAAGTGAAATCTCATCGGAGAATAGGGAATCACAGTTCAACTCTTCCCAGGAACCTGGTGTCACCAGAACTACAGTCAAACTAAGTTATTTCGCCAGTTTCCAAGACATGAACATTCAGGAGAACATGATGGATACTTTCTCTGGCTGAGCATTTTGCCAACTATCTATTGGTGGAAATGAAACTACAGGGGCAATATGCACGTGGCATGATTTGGCCCTGACATGGCACAAAGAGCCAACAACTGGTCCATGATGCAGCCAATGCAAGTCTTTCCAACAAGACGTGTGTTAATGGCATACCTTTCATGAAGGGTTTTCAAAGTGCTTTCTAAAAACTCATTAACTGAACCACTCACCACTTAACGTGATTAGATTAGACTGGGATAATTTCTTCAGTACTGAAATACAACTGCCATAGTGATAGCATGGGGAAAATGCATGAGGTCTTAATCCTGTCTCAGTGACGACGATGGGAATTTGCAACTGTGTTCTCCTGGAAATGGCTCGGATATAGGGACTGCCTGTAACCTTCCCAAGGGCCTCAGGTCTTGGAGTCTGCTCTCAGCTGTAGGAAAAGAGGATAATGTTCACTGAGATGGCACTTTTCCATAAATGAAGACAGTTTTAATTTCTCCTGGGGTGGCAGGGGAAAGTGCTTAGACATTGACGGCAACTAGTCACAGCCTCCACTTTATACTGCCTTCAAGAATTAGCATTTCTGTGTCTCCTACAAACACAAAGCCTTTAAAGCTACTGGTGGAAGCCACTAGCAGTGAGTTCCTCCTTGGAAAGTACCCAGAAAGCATTGAAACTTAGTCCAAACCTTATCTGTCAGAACTGATAGGCAATGAGAGAAGTTGCCATATTTGCAAGTTAGCAAGCACAATAAGTAAAATCGTGCTATCATAAGCTATCCTGATTTTTTTTTCCTGAATAAGAGTAATGAAGACATACAGAAAAATTGCTGTAGTTTTCTGAAGGTCAGAGGAGATTTGTTAAAATGCACGAATCGCTGCTTTTGCTGTGAAAGTTGATCAACAGAACAATTCTGGTCAAAATGCCTAAATGCCAGTTCTGATACGTATTATCCTAAAGGCAAAGCAGGGACGGACAAAGTTTTCCTCCAGGAAAGAGAGTTGTCTCGTTTGGTTGATTTCAATTAACAACTTCCTTGAAACATTGTTGACCTTTCTGGCATGGTACACTTTCAAGTAAAACGCAGGATGCCAGTCTAATCCACTCAGCTCCAGAACAGTTTAACCAATATCCTTAGGGCACACATCCTGTGACTTGATTTAATCTTATGATCAGGGGAGTGTCACTTGATGTGTTAGTTGCCGAAGACTCAGGAGGCCCTTGATCTTTTTCACAACTATATGACTTCCTTGTTCTCAGGACAAAAAGAATGATGATGAAAAGTGGTCTTTTTTGGGGCCTTTTGTTCAATTAATGAACACAAAGCAGAGGAGAACTAGCAATGATTGCACTCATAGAAAAGCGTATTTTAAAATTAAGGATTTTAAGAGGTTTCCTTTCAAAATGAACTTGATGATGTTCCAGAAGAAAACAGTTATTGATCACTGCTGCATTTCATTCAAGTAAGCATAGTTGCATAATGAGCTAGGCGTTTCCACAACTAGTATAGAGAATTGTTTTACTTGTCACAATTTTTGTTATTCAAAGTGGCTGACCCTCTCCAGAAGTAATGTTTTCTCTGATGTTACTTCAAATTATAATGTTTATAGAGAAATAATATTAGATCTTTATTTCATTCAGCCACTACAACTGGTGAATTTCTTGCAAATTTCTAAGCCTTTCTTTTGAGATCTCTGGTAACATAAGAATATGTGACCTTTGTAATGAATAAGTAGACAGCTCTCACCACCTGTGTGATTCTGAAGAGCATTCTCTTAAGCATAAATGTGCATATTTCCCTGCACAGGTACCTCCACATAAATGGAATGTTGTTCAGAAAGTCAGCCTGAATCCAAGAACTCTCTGTGCCATTGGGTTCCATCAATGTAACACTTGCTTTGTCATCTGGAGATTTTACAGCTGTTGTGAAAAACAAACTAACGAGCAAAATTAAAAATGCCTTCTTCTTGTATGTCTTTGTTTCTTACTCTCAAATTCAAAGTAGATGCCCAAATAAGCACTGTGGTATGGATTATTCCCAAACTCAGTGAGTGTTTTTGTAGGGAAATGCAGGCCTTCTCCTGGGTTCCAGAATGGGTGGGACACAAAGACCTCTACCTTCTGAGTGTCAGAAACAGAGATTGAGGATTAGGGCCCCTCATTCCCTCAAACCCTTGTAAAGACCAGGAACGTATGTGTACGTATGCATCTTTAGTCTGTTTCAATCTCAATAGTTACCATCAGTGGTGTATTTTTAGCCTAAGAAATTAGGTTTATGGGATTACACCATTAATGAGTGGTCTATCGACTACTTTCAACTAATTTCAAGAGTCAGGTCATGTCCCAAAGACCTTAATTGCTATTGCAGGCTTGAGCAATGTATGACCCACGGCAAAGGCACACATGGAACACAGCCGAAGAAATCCATCCAGAAAGGTTGAGTTGCACAATTCTGACATGGCAAAGCAAGAGGTGAAACCTGAATTACCTATTTTACTTTAACACAGAGACTTTTAACTACAAAGCTGACATCTTCAAATGTCTTATCTGTCAAACCTTTAATTTTGATGAAATTATTTCAAATACATTTTAAAGGTCAAGGTTTTGTTTGTTTATTTTTCCTCACATTTATTTAAAGACACTATTTCACGGCTGATAAAAACACATAGTCATCTGACTTTGCTAATTAATCTTAAATATAAAAGTAAATGATCTTGGAAAAAGCTTCCTCTAAAAGACTGTCACTACAGCTGCTTTTTCATTTTAAAAGTAATCAGGTACATAAGAAATCTCAGATTGTTTCCAGGCTTCGTTATAACACGGAGTCTGCTCGTAATAGTCCTTGTAATGATTTACTCATTCACACACTCATTCATTCATTCATTCATTCATCCATTCATCTACTCAGACGACAGAAGTCATGTGGCTTGGACTGCACTTGTTTTGGTGGCAGCATATAATCTAACTGATTAAAGAAAGTTATTCTGCTTTCTTAGGGAAGTCTTTCAATTTCTATATTATTTTGAGGTCTATATCTGCAATCTGAACTCCTGTTGATGTTAGGAGGCATTCAGCATTCTGAAAGTGCTTATATTATAGACTGTGTTTTATTTTATATATCCTCAAAAGGTCAAATCCTATTTCTACCAAAGGCCAATTTCAATTTTTGCATAGCTTTACCTAGGAAATAATGATCTTTTCTGTATACATAAGGAAGTTTGCTTACATTTGAGAGGCCAAGGTATAGCTGTATCCTGCATTGATATGTTTACCTTTGTCTGCTAATACAAGTGTCATACTTCAGTTTTGATGTTATTTTTGGCTATGTCTAGCTACGTCTGATCAGTGCCGTGTAGAGACTTGAAACAAGAGTGAATCCCAGAAGAGCTGCATTGGCATAATTTTATGCCCAGCAAAGCATTTGTGCTGCTACAGCTATGTGGCTTCCAATTTAAGACCTAACTTGTGTGGCAGTAGCTGGGGTATCTTTGCGCGTCCCAGCCTAGTGTAATGTAAGTATAACCATTTTACTTCTGGTATATCTGTACTTAGGCTCAGCACAAACACATTACCTAAACAATCTTAATAATAATAAAAAATATTAAAAATGTCTCATTCAGACAGCAGATATTAAGATACAATTGCATGCCAGAATTGAACTCACTCATGCAATCCTTTGGCAAGTGTGAATGATGCTCTGTATTTCATTAAGCAATCGCATTTATTTCATAAGGTGTTTGCCCCACTCGTGTTCTGACAAATTGACACCTAGGGAATTTGAGGGACAGAGAGCGTTCATTGTAATGAAAATCTTCAGAGAATTCTGCTGTTAGTTTTCAAGACTCCATTGAACAAAGAGTTTGCAATTACACAATAAAGATTAGATAGGTTTGGCAGTTTATTGCATAGGAGAAAGTATGTTCTTGCAAATATGATGATACCATGTTTAGGACTCTGCTCAGAGGTATGGCATTTCAGTAAAGGGGTTTAAACAATTTTTAAAGATAAGCAGACATTTTTGTATTTTTCTCTGTTTTTTCTTGTTTTGAAATATTTGAACTATATTAGCTGAAATAAAAAAAAAAATAGTCTGAAGAGAAAACTTTTGTTAGTAATTTTGGGAAAACTATAAAAATAAAAGCATGGAATCTTACAATATAAAATTTTGGGCAAAATTATTACCTAAAACAACAATGTGATGAAATTGTGACTATTTGATCATGTATAGGTAGGATTCTTGTTTTCTAAAAAAGCTATTGTAAGTGGTTGAACTACGCTATTCAAAAATTTGCAAGTTACATGTAGGGTTGTGAAGAAATCTTCCTAGTTTGTTACATTTTCTGTTATGTTTGTGTAATAACACTTTTTGTTCCATTAATAGTTTTGCAGGAACAAGTTGTTTTATATGGCAGTTTCTTAGCGGTTTCCTCAAATGTTAGGCACATCACCCTCCCGACCTCCCCACTGAGTGTCTGCTTGCTGGTATTGCAGGATTGCAACAAAACCGAGTTGCAACAACTGGAATTTGACCTGTAACACAGAGCTGCCCATTTCCTTTAAGAGATACACATTTAATATTTTTTTTGGTGTTTTTTTTTCTTCTTCTTCTTTTTTTTTTTTTTTTTTTTCCTCCGGGGGAGGTGTTTTTTTGCTGGTGGAAACTGCATTTGACCTTTAGAATAGGAACTTACAAACCTGTGCTGGCCAGAGGCCAGAGCTCTTGGTCCAGAGCGGAGGGCAGCTGCCAGGCTGCTGGTGGAGAGGAAATGACTTGATCACGCTGCCACCTGTTCCCAAAGAGCTACACCGGCCGCCGGGTTGCTCCTTCGTCAGGTCACCTTGTTGTAGCAGGGCCAAATCATGCCGAGTGCTGAGCTCACTGGCTTTCCAGCACCCTGGGTGCCTTGGGCAGAGCCTGCCTGGTGCTGGCCAAACAATTGATGTTGGCTGTAGGAAGTATGATGCAATCTGTTAAGAATAGTAACCTGAAAACGTCAGGAACTGGCTTTTTTTACTCCTTTTATATGTAGATGTCAGCAATGACAAAGGGAAAGAGGTCAGTGATGCCAAGGAGAGTGTCAAGTACTTGTCCTAAACTGCAAACCGATTTCAACAAGCTGCGTACAGTTTTTGCTTATACAACAACAATTTTTGAAACTGGGATTTATCGCATGAGTTCAAAACAACTCTGCGTCAGGAGTGCACTAAAATGAAACTCCCAACGCAGGTGATGTGCAGTTTCTACTTGTGTGTCCGATGCATCTGACTGCCTGACCAGGAAAGCAGCAGGTACAGTAAGCTTAATTTGCCAGAACAACAGCATTTCCTACAAGCTCCTTTCTATGAGTCTGAGAACAAGCTCTGGCTTGTGCCCATCTCTTGTGGTAACTTTATCATAAAGCCAGCTGACAAAGAGAGAATGGGCCCTGATTGGTGGCTTTAATATTAAAACTGTCCTGTTAACATAAGCAGAAAAAACCCTCTTTGAGTGGCTTTGAGAAAGTTGTTATTCGGAAGTTGTGCTTGCTCAGAAGCAGACGCATCTAGAGCTGCATAGAGCAAGGAAAAAGTAATGTAGGACGAGGAAAAGATGGGCTGTGCAGTGGTTCTCCTGATTCCTAATTTGGACCACTCATTGCACCACAAAGTGTGCAGGTCTGAAGGTCTTGAGGCAAATCTGCCCTTGGTCACATCTCCATTGGGAACACGAGGGACTCCCCAAAGCACTGTGCTAACACTGCAGCAGCGTGCGGTGCTGGTGGGATGCAGCTGGTGGAACAGAAGAGCTGCCGCTGCAGTGCCAGCTGTGCTTCACACTTCTTCTAACCTTGCATGAAACTCAGCTCTCCAGATGCTTCTTGCAATGCCAGCAGCTGGTCTTGTTTGCAATTTGCAGTTATGGACACTTTTGCTGCTACTGTTTGGCCAGAGCTTGTAGCCCCCGCAAAAACTGGAGAGTTCCCCAAAACCATCACGAATAAGGCCACTTGACTTGAAGGATTCCCCTCAAATGAAACATTTCAGGCTAAAGCAGAATGAAATAACATTGCTTGCACATTGCTGGCTTTCCCCCTCCACAACACACACACACACTTTTTGACTCAGCAACCGTGCTGAAAAAGACCCATTATCTGTGCAGCTCTAGAATTTAGACCGAGACCCACAAAGGACTGGGGGTACATCCATGCGTGCACGGCGGGCAGAGACAAGCAACCTCTGTCCACACTCTAAGCTCACAAAAAGCCCACGTGACTACAGTTTAGTGAGTCACTGAACCTCAGCTAACGTGCCCTGCTGAGACGAGCAAACACGTATTCTAACTGCAGGGCAAAACATTTAAAAATGTGTTTACTGCTGTCACATTTCTTGGTATCCAAACACATATTTATCAGTGCCATTTTGTGGTAGCATCTAGAGGCCCCTGGCTCCTGCTGTGCTAAGTAGAAAACAAAAATATGAGAAAGACATGGTTCCTACCCTTCACAGTTTGTGATCTAGCAAAAGGTAGAGACAGACAGCAGTTAGAAGGGACAAAATAAGCAGCTGTATTACACCAAGGTCACCTTTGGTTTGAGCAAAATGGTGCCTGCCTATCCCATCATCTTCCTTCATTTTCTTTGGGATGATGAAAAAGAAGTCTTTCCAGGGTTTAAAGTCATACATAAAACATTGATGTGGCTAGGCAAAGCATTAAGAACAACACTCCCTTTTTGGCCTTGGTAATTAAAACTTATTCATACTCTCTTTAACATAGCCTTAGTGGAATTGGAAAGCAAAATTTAATGTGTGTGTGCGCTTCCAAGACAGTAGAGCAGATTGGAGAAACTGCATCATCAAAGCTTTTCTGAAGCAGCGCTAACCTTTCCCCTTTGTGCCTTCGTGTCTTGTTACACATATGTTATGTTACATATTAACTGGAGTTGCGGGTGTTTATGGAAAGCTGCAATCCTCTGTGTCAAAAGAGTGGCTGTTTGTAGGAGATGATGCCTGAAGCCACTCAGAGAGCTCATTACTACTCAGTGAGTGTAATATTATTTTTTTTTTTTCAAACCAGTGGGTATTCTTGTGCTTACAAGCTAAATTCTCTCAGTTACTATAGTGAACGGTGGTTTTGGATGTATAGCTCCCAACAGCTAGAAAGGGCTGGGCAATTCCAGACGGCCAGTGCTCAATACTTTCTCGAAATGGGCCTGTCTGTGAGATCCTTGAAAAGCCCCAGACAATCAAATCACAAGTTAATTTAAAAAACCTCCACCTAATTGAACGCACGTTTTATTACATCCTTTAAAATAAAGGCAGCAGTAAATGATCATATGCTCTGAAGTTGCTTGGATATTACAGGGATAAGCTCCTGCATATTTATCACCAACACTTACTTCTCCAGTGCCCTCTAATCCTGGGCAGACATCTGCTTTATTGCTCTCTTTTTAGAGCTCATGGCAGCACAGCTCAACCGCTCCACTTGCCTTCCATGCGGCTCAATACTAGTTGTTTTGGGACATTGTCACTGGGGGAAGCATTCCTGAGTAATGACTCCAGGACTGAGTCCCAGGGAAATCCTTGCTCAGAAGTAAATCTGAGAGAGTCTTCAATTCTGTACCTAATTCTATCTACAAATCTTGTTATTTGTCCCTTGACACTGAGTATTACATTGCTTTAGCTGCTTCAGCATTAAGCTGCATATATTTTCAGGACTGGGCAATAGATATGGTTTGAAATGAAAGTTTTGTTTTGCTTTTATTTTGTGGAGGTGGCCGGCGAAGGAGCTTTTTTCTTCTTCTTTTTTTATAATTTTCTTATTTTGAAATGGAGATTTCACAATAAGAGTCATCATGTCCTGGAACTTGCTGTCTGGAGATGTTGTACGGCCCCCATCCTTGTTTTTTTTTTTAAATAATCCACTGGGCATAGCTCTGAACAACCTGTTTAAAGCTTTGAAATTAGCTTTGCTTTGAAATTAGCTTTGCTTTGAAATTAGCTTTGCTTTGAAATTAGCTTTGCTTTGAGTGAGGCCGGGACTAGATGACCTCCAGAGTTCTCTTCCAAAAAGAAGTGTTCAGTGATCCCGCGGTGCTATCCTTTGGCCCACAAACTTTTTGCAAACCTTCAGGCATGTTTGCACATTGCTGTGCATGTAGAGCACAGATCTAAAGCTAAAACTAAAGCTGACCTTTGCCAGTAAATCTACATGGCACAGAGCATCACCTCACAGACATACTGGCTCCAGTCCCAAAGCATTAGAGGCCCTGCTTATGATCCAAGCCGGCCACTCAAGGCTCCTTGAGAGCTTACTGTACAGCTTATTATATAAGGCACGGTGCTGTAGAACAACTCTAGGCCTCCAAGACCCAGGGAGAAGCTGTTGCAGCAAATACAGTCCAGGTTATCTTTTGTTCTGCACCTATTGTCCAGTGGTGCAAACGCCACCCTTTCTTTCCAGTCTTCCCCCTGTTCAGGCATTCTGCATTGTGAGATGTGACTTTAGCGTTACTCAATCTGCTCTCAGACTAAGGAAGATCTTCAATTTGAAAGATGAAACTTGTAGAGTGGCCAAGGAGCTCAAGAATAGTCACCCGGTATCAGTATTAACAGAGGGTACTTGCTAACAGAGTGACAAACAGCAATCGAAAGTGCTGGGTTTGGTTTTAACTTACTGTGAATGGCACTGCATTTAATCAAGCCATTTTGTGTTAATAGTATTTAGTATCATAGCAGGAGTAATTTAGGATGTTATAAAGCTCCTGGCCAAAGCATGAAGTGGGATTTGGAGGGGTAAAAACATTGCCCTGACTGTTCTTCCCAATCTCTAAAGAAAAAAACACTCTCCCATGGTTTCTAGTTGCTTCTCATGTAGGCACAACCCGGGTGAAGATGCTGGAGAGGCCCCCTGAGAGCTGAGCTTGGAGGACTCCAAGTCCCATTAACATCCAGCCAGGCCCTGCTTAAGCCAACAGGAACCGAAGTCACTCAGCACTTCACTTTTTGCTACCTCATAGTATTGGGCCCTGTGTGATGTCATGTATTATATTACCTTGCTGTCAGGAAGCACCTAAATTCCTGCTGATTTCAAGGAGTAACCAGTAAGCCGCAACCGGTAAACAGAGATACACAAAGGGTTTGAAGAAGCTGTTTAATTTTCCCACAACCAAGAAAAGATCTCATAACACAAATTTGTAAAGAATCCTATCTACTCACCCCGCATATTTACTACTGGTATTTGAAGACTATTCTACATATAATTTACAAAGAGCCCTTGTTTACTGGATTTTTATAAGAATCAAGCTGGATGCCTTATGTTGGTTTTAGCTAGGATCACAGAGGCTGTGGCTCTAGCAGTTGACTAGCACAAGAAGCAGAATTCATCCCATCTAACTTTTGTCATCCAGAAGCGAGGCATCTCAATCATCAGTGTCACTCACTGAGGCCTCCTTGATAGTCTGTGCAAAGAAGGCACCTGAACATGGCAGAATAAATATTTGTCTGCAAGTACCCGATTCTCTCCATCGACTACAGAGAAAGAGTTGACTGTCTGAGACCAGTATCTGATGTTTAATTCAGTGGAAAATCACTTTAAAATTGTATGTGCATTATTTGAATGTGATCCGATGAAAAAATATACGAAACAAGCTAAAGAAGATGTGGGTATGTAAAGGGATTTATTTTTCAGTTTATTAAAATATTGAACTCTTTACATTAATCGGAGTTGAATGGCTATATTTTTGTCAACACGCTGTAGAAAATAGCACTGCAGTTTCTAGAGTTATTGTTATTTTAGGAGACAGCGAGAGCTGAGTGTCCTCAATAACTCTCAAGATAAGCCCTTTAAAGTAGTTATTTAAGACGTAAGGTTCAGGAGGTTTCTATGGAGATGGCTCTTTTTGTGTAGGTGTATCAAAACAAGCATTTGCATCAAAGGAGAGTTCTGGAAAACGGTTGTTACAAATTCTGTGTTTTTCAATCCATAGCTTGTCACATAGTCTAATATAATATCCCTGATCTAAATATTGAAGCCAAAAGGAGTAGCAGGATTTCACCACCTATGCAAATCAGATCATGCAGATTAAATCCAATCCTATGAAATCCTGCCTTACAACAGAAATACCTTCACTCTATTTACGTCCCAGATGACAATCCACAGTATGACCGCTGCTGGCTCCTCTCTGCACTGATATATATCTCAGGTCTTTCCCACGTCCTGCAGCGGGTACCATACAGGGTTCAAGCTTGCTCCACGCCACCCCGCTTCGTGAGACAGGCACTCATGTCCTGTCCAAACTCTGTGACAGTTTTGGTAAATTGCCTAAATCCCGCCTAACATGGAAAACCTCCCAGGGTCACTGGGGCTTTGTAATCCAGCCAAGCTTCTGGCGGTGCCCCACACCTCCGCACCTGCGTGGCAGGGTTAGAGCATCTCCCACAGCCCACCGAATCTCAGACCTGCAGCGTCCATTTCCCTGATATAAACCCCAATTATGAAAAGGCAGGTGGTGAGGACAGCTGGCAAGGGGAACTGCCTGGCAGGGGGCTGTGTGCCCCCCAGCACCAGGCACGGGAGGGGATGGAGCTCTGGGAGACACCCTCTTCTCCCATTAGCAGTGAGTTCAGATGTTTCTTTCTCCCTGTCAGTCACAGAGATCCTCTGCGCTTTTTCTGACTGCATCTTTGGCTTTTTTGGCCTTGCTTCTCAAAGGTCCTCTGCTCCTTTTCCCACTTTGGAGCTCAGATCTTTGCAAAAGTGTAACTAGAATATTTCCTCTCTTTCTGATTGCCTGCAAATGTCTTTCTTTGGGATGGTGTGACATGGATGGGGACACACTTGGGATTGAGGCCTCCACTGGTTAAGCTCTCTGAGCCCATTCAGAAACTTAAATATTTGAACAACTATCTTAACGAAGGGCAAGGGGTAACACCCCTCTGTTTTTCAGAAAAGAAAATGTTTTCAGGCTGAGATGTTTTTCTAAACCCTATTAACTGTACTTCCCAGTGAAGTTAGATAGCCTGCAGATTAAAGTTCAAGAAAGTGTATTTGCTGACCCCATGAATATATGAACATACCCTGGGGTATTGATTTGCTGTCAACAGCTACTGAAAACCAGAAAAGCATTTTACTTTAAAGAATCAGGGGGTTTAACAACTTGCTATACCTTTAGAACTCCTTCTCAAGTTAAAAATTAACCACTGTAGTTAACAACTGTTTATCAGCTACCAGCAAGTTCACTTTGCTGATTCTCCAAATATTCAAATAGAATTGACATCTGATCCCCAGCAATTTCAGCTCACGTGATTACAGACACCTACCAGATCAGATAGGTTCAGCTTTCACTGCTCACTGCCACTAGGCTAAGATTTACCCTTGACCCACATTTTTCAGCTGCTCAAATAAAAAACAAATAGGTAGATTATATTAGAAATTCAAAAGAGGGCTATGTACCTATGGTACAATGTACATATAAGACTTTGCAGCAGTGAAAAAAGGTGGAAAATCTATATATCAAGACCATCATATGAAGAATTTAAAGCAAGCTCTAAATATTTTACATATACACCGATGCTGTAGTAAACATACTCCAAAGATCTCTAAGGGAACTAGTTAATGAAATGTTCAATAAGAACATCTTGTACATTTTACTGGAAGAACATTATACTGTCTGGAAGAACAATTTGAAGGCATGATTAATACTATCACTGGCTTCTGTGAAGAATTATTGCAGGAGTCTAATTTTATTAACCTAAAATGGCATACACTGGATCTAGACTGTATGAAAGATAATATAAAGAAAAGAATGTTATATATATGCAGATAAAAGGGAGTATTAATTACCAGTGAAAATATATATTATAATGGATAAGAAGCACTTGAAATGCAACAACATTCTTTGATAGCAAGGGTTTTCTGGATTTTGCAGTAATCATTAAACGAAGTTTCACAGCAATATATGGAATACCTGTTTCTTTCATACACCAAATCAGAGCTGTGGAGATTATTGCAATAACTATAACATGTTTTCCAGTGTGAAATAAATAAGCCTTAAGAGGCCCATTATTTCATCTCTCTATGTGGGGATTTATGCACATCCTTCCCACCACCATTAACAGAGATAAGACTTATGTATGCAAATCCTAAAATGGCACGTGGAGAATAGACTGGTAAATTTTGCAGAATAGCTATTAGCCTGAAATTATAGGGAAAGCACAAAAAGGAACTCTCGTGTAAGAAATTAAGTATTCTAGGCTTGATCTTTATGCCCACAGCACGGCAGATGGAAAAAAGTATAAATTGTAAGATTAAGATGTAAAATAGTACAATAGAGAATGTTTCTCCCTGTACCCCTGTCATGGGCAGGCAGTGCCAGAGTGCACTGCGGATATTAACTGAAAGCATGTTAATCTGAAAGTGTGCTAAGAGTGGGAACAAAGGGCTATATTCAGATGATGTGCTGCAGGTACCCAATTTAAGAGGTGGAAATGCTCTGGCATTTAAGGTCAGGAGGGTGATAAGTGAACCAAGCTCTTCTTGCCCAGGGCTGGCACAGCTGAGTTTCCTGCAGAAGGGATAGGGAGGCACAAGTACACTGGCATTAGGTAGCCCTGCTCCTCCTTATATATTACAGAATATAGTTTCAGTCTATGGAAAGCAATGTTGCAGAAAAAAATCAGAGGAATAAATATAAATGTGTTAATCACCCCCGTTTCTGTAGACCCTATTCCCCAGAGCAGTTCATGAAGCTCAGGACTCCCAGTGTCACCCTGGGTTTGGGGCACATGTTGCTCTGTTTGTGCAGCCTCTACTGCTGCTGGGCTTTACCGTTCCTGATTTATGGGTAACCAGTTAGCAGAGCCCTCCTATACCTCTTTTCTCTTTAATTTTCCCCCTCTGGGTTTGAGCAATGGCTGAGATCCTTTACCTTATTTTTACTTTCAGGGTAGCTTTATGTTCAAGATCTCACCTTGCTGTGAGTCAAACTGTGCGTGCCGTATTTTTTGTGTATGCCTTAGATATTTTCCAAGAGATGATGTGACGCTACTTATTCACCTGCAATTATACACAAATCTGGGCAGATATTGCGTGTGTCTTTCTAGATGGCAAGATAGTAGCTGGTGCCAGAAAGCATATCTGCCACCTTTTCCTTTATTAATCATGGTTTTATGTAATTAATGTAAATAATGTCGATTATGTACATCGTGTAATTACAGTACGTTGTTAATCATACCATCTGGAGATCTATTGAATATGAAAAACATATGGTGACTTTGTTTTCCTGATCAACCAAAAAATTTTAAACAATATATAATGTTTAGACAACCTGTGATTTAGGGAGGGTGGGAATGTTATTAGGTTGTAGTTAATTTCATTGAAGTTCCTGTTCTGTTGTGAAAATGAGAACTGAGAAAACACAATAGCTCTGCTAGCTTTTCTAGCATTATATCAGTACACGAATCACTCCTGTAATAGACTATAGGGCCCACTGACTGGTACTAGAGCTCAGTTGTACTGGGAATGGTACAAAAAAGTAACAAAAGGAAAGTCCTTATTCCTGAAAACCTAAATGAATTTTTTGAAATGCAACACAGTTAAGTGGAGCAGTTAATAGTTACAGCAACTCTTCATCCCTCTAGTATATAACATTAATTAATATTTATTTTAAAAGTAATAATTTTATTTAGCAAGTGACAATGGCCTTTCCAGTTTTCCTTTAGCAAGAATAATTTCCAAGTTCAGATAATATCTGCTTCCCTACCGCTTGTGCTAATGGAGAATGCTCCTTCTGTCATTTTGAGCTATGAAATTTAATTGCCCAGAGTGGCTGATACTTATTTTCAACAGCTGCTGAACAAACTCTTTAAAATGTTATAATTGCATACACAAGAATCCTTAATTTAATGTACGCCTTGTGGCATTAAAAATGTAAGTGTATGCGAGGGAGATAAAAAGCTCACGGGCCTTCTGAAGCATCTTCATTTGGGGAGGGACACATCTTGCGCTTTATTCTACTCTCACATTTATTATAGACAGAAGAAAAGCACTTCATTTACACGGACTTTTCCTCATTTGCACAGGTAGCAGTGAAAGGTGGTGTCAACTCTTCCTTTCATAGACTGCTTTTTCAATGAATCTGAACACCTGAATGACACACCTCACCTTTGCTAGTCACTGTGTAGTGCTTCTATGTGTGACAAGGACAATGTATTTTCCCTCTAGAAATATTTTAATCTCATCATTTGTAGCTCAATATACAAACAAACTTCTTTTCTCTGAAAGGGAAAAGTCTTTGGGTACAGTCTAATATCTGCTACCACAGACTTATTCGACATCCCATCATATATTGTGCAGATGATCTATTTGAATAGGTTTCTGACTATATCAAACAAATATTATGACAAATTTTTTACATGAAAGCATTCAGAAATTATCTATTGTAGTAGATAACGCATTGATTTTTGGGTGGTGGCCAGGGATTCCAACCCTTGCCCTCCCTCATGCTCCCCGGAGGGTTCCTGAAGTTGATGGCTCCCAGGCTGGTTAAGGTTCACTAAAAGCTGAAGAAAGATCCAGCAAAGCCCAGCATGAAATGCTTGTGAGCAGAAAATAGTACAGTACTGTGGCAAATAGAGGTTTTAAACATTCAACTATTAGGCAAATCAATCAAAACTTTTATACTACAGTTAGCAATCTGGGGTAGGGAGCAGTTTGTACCAAATATCAGGAGCTGACAACTGAGACATGCTTTGTTGTACTCTGTGGACCAAAGAACTGAGAACTTCTGCCCTGGAGGGGTAGACATATGAAAGAAAAGTAGTTACCTGATATCAAAGAGTACTGTCTAGATTAGACCAGCAAGATACAGCTGCTGAAGTGCTGAAGCTCTCTAAATTGAAAAAAAAAAAAAAAGGCATTTGGCCTACTCTGTGGGGGCGTGCCTTCCCCATTATACAGGTCACAGAGTAATAGTTTAGCTACCTAGGCATGTCCTCTTTCCAGTGATAAAGTCATTGACTTTGCCTAACCTAGGTCATATAAATGCTGCCAGGGGATCCATTAAGTGCACAGTGTAATTCCCAGCATTCCCATAGAAGTACGGGTTTTTTTCTCAGCTGTATGTTTGCTGTCGATGAACTCCAGCATTGAGGGACTTCCAGCATAACAGCTCTAAAATTAACTCACAGGTTCAACAAGGAGCCAAGTAAAAATTTCTTGCTTAGTAGAAGTTCTGAAAATAGAAGGAGACGTCTTAAACAGTCTGTTTTCGCTAATCAGCAGCCACAAATTTCCTGTTGCCTTCCCTTTTGAAGAACCTTGATAGAAAAGAAACCAACCCAACGAACTTGTGGAAAAAAAAAAGTAAACAAACTCAGCAATAAGAATTTATTTGGAAGAAGTTTTTCTCCTCCACCCTTAATAAAAAGTCCTAGGCATTTGCATAATTCAGTCTCTGACTCTTGGGACTCAGCAAGTCATCTGTTTTTAGGATGTGCTGGAATGTTAAGGACAAGAGAAGTGATGCACAGGGACAGAGGGTTCATTTATATGTCGTTGTCACTTCTGAGCTGCTCTTTGGGGACTGACCTTGCAGAGCAAGCAGCATTTTCCCTGAAACAGTATGGAAGTATTACCGGATTAATATGGAAATGTAGGTTAAAAATATTCTCTGTCATTAGGAATGTACAGGAATTACTTAGCTGCTACCAAGGGATTGCGAATGAGTTTCAGGGCAATTGAACACTGAATTTCCTAGTGTATCACAATTACAGAAACAAATGTACTGTGAGTGGGAGAGCTTTTAAAATGTCATTAATTACTTCATCAAAGGTTTAATACTACTACTTGTGAGGATCATGCCTTTCCTCTCCCTTTTCCAGCATCCATCATTACATTTCCTTTATCCTTTCAGCTCATGTATTTGGATGGGTTTTGTGCTTATTTTCCACGCTTGAGGTTATAAAATACAGTCTGGGGTAAGGAGGGAAATGAGTGGAGGTAGGTAAATATAGAATTAGAAAGATGCTCTTTGTTACATAATGCTCTTGTTAAAGAAATTTTACTGAGCTGGAAATTAGATATTTCAATTCCCAGATCTTCCATTGCCGCCTACAAATGTATTTTTCTCCTTCAAAACCACTTCTGCTTAATTGAGATCTCTTATTTTACATGAAGGAAAAGATTATTATACACCCCTGTCATAAGTAAGATAACAGAGAATTTGCTACAAAACTGGGAAGAGACCCATCAGCACCGGTTTACTTTGCAGTGGACTGAGGAGTGTGCACACATTCAGCTGGCTCAGCTCCACTTGGAAGTGGGGAAGGTATCTCCTCAAAACATGGTAACTGGGTTGCTTGTGGTCATGTAAGTATTCCTTTACAGAGGTCCTAGACTTTAATAAATTCATTAGATTTGAGTGTTGTTTAAAAGAGTTGGCCTGGAGTAAAATGTTTAGTGTTGCTGAATTATCTGAAAGAATACAGAAAGCATTCATGCCAGCATCTGATATCTCTGTTCCTCTAAGCAACTAGGATCTCAAGTGCTTCTACTCACACTGGGAACAAACACATTTCCACTATAATTTGGCATCTTCTCAGAGCATCTTGTATTATTCTGTAGACATCCCTAGAAAGCTCTTTCCCTTAATTAGAAAAGGAAAGAGCATTTCAGGGCTACTGAAAACACTTAGCTTATACCCACTTGTGGTAGAGAAGGTATTACAGAGTGCTTTCTATGGTTTAAACTTGGACCAATTTTCATGCAATTCTTTCATGCAATTTTACAGATTTTAAAAGGTTTTTTAACACTTCCCCCCCCCCCCCCCCTTAATTTTCCCTACTCTTTATTAACTGCTGGTTAATCACAATTGTCCTAACCTCAACCTTGAAAGGCTGAGATACATTTCAGATGGATATTATGGTAATGGAATGATTAAATCTGAACTGGACTAAAGTTGAACCAAAATACTACACATAATATAAAACTTCAAAGACTTTGTGAACTTGAAATTCAAATACAGTTCCCAGTCATATTTAGTAAATCACCTCAAGCAACAGAAGGGGCCAAGACAACATCCGCTTTTTGCAGGAATTCTTCCAGGGGAAAAGGTATCTCCTTTCTTCTGTCCTGGAACCAGCAGCTCCATTTGTCTCCACTGGTAGGGGCAAACTACTCAAAAAGTACCAATATATTGCTGATTCCCACGGCGTTATAAAAGCCATTCCCCTTTGTTTTATTCATTGCCTATGTGATAGCTGAGGGGGTGAGCAGGGAGAGAGGGAAGACCCAACACAAGGTGGATGTGGCGACTGGGAGTCCTCCGGCAGCAGTGCCCAGGCTGCATGGATAACTCGGCTGCCAGGGCCATTAAATTGCTGATATTCTCTGCTATGCACACTTGAAAGGGAGCTGGTGTGTGCCGGTGGCAGTGACTGCCTTGTAGGATTTTCACCTGCTCACAAGCAGTTTGTTTTGCACGGGTTCCCTTGCAGCCATCAGATGGCAGTCACTTTCAGTTGTGACTCCCGGCCTCCTTCGTATTCCCAAAATTGGGCAAAAGGAGAGGTTAAAGACCGCGTAGCCCTTCAGCTCCTAACATAAATCCAGTTTTGCAAAAAAACTAAGACCATAGCATAAAAGATAAGTTGGAGTTATTTAAAGTGTAGGGTGCGAGCCCGAGGTCTCCTCCAGGGGCCCATTCCAGGCTCTGAGTTCTGGGCAGCCGGTTTTGTTGTATAACTATGTCATCATCAGCTGAGTTTTGGTATTTTGTTTTCCAGAACTACTAGTGCAATAATAATGAGCCCAGTAGTAATCTTTGCAAAATCCCCTCTCATTGCCTGCTATGTTGAAGTAGAATGAAAACAAATTGGCAGCAGGCATCTAGAAAATTAGATATTAACTTTCAAAAGTGCATGCTAGTTTGCCCTGTAATAGCTGGGAAGCAAGAACATTATGTTTCAGCACTGAACCTTTTTGTGGAATCAAAATATTCCCTCACTATAGCCTGGTTCACATCTGCTGTGGGCTTTAATGTTGTTAACAATACTTGTGATTGCAGTAATAGAAATGAAGTCAGGGAAGAGAAAGGGAAAAGCCCTCTTATTTGTATTCAGACCTCTAACTCTAACAATGCAGTTAATCCTACTGCAATTACTCAGAAAAAAAGAAAGGAACAAATCTGAGAAGAGAAAATGAATGTGAAAAAAACACTCCTCTGCATTTAATTAATGTTAAGGATGTGAAATAAACCCACATAAGCAAAGAAGTGCATGACTGTGATAGAAAATTTGGATCAAAATCAGGATCTTGATAAAGACTGTTATTATAGCAATAACGTATTTGACCACAGAGAAAGCCAAAGGAAAAAAATACTCCCTTTGACTGTAACGAGATTTAGGGCAAATCAGGCAGCTAAGTCTGTTATGAAAGTGACCCTGGGTTACAGGCTAGAGGTAGCAGCATTACTGGGAGGGAAGTTGCCTAATATCAGAGTTGCTACTCTGCCCCGTGCCTGTGAGTTCACACATGTCACCAGGTAGTGCTGATGGGGCAGAGGTGCTCTGGCCTCTTTGCTCTCTCCTTCCCAATAAATGTGACAGAAAAGCGCAAATCGTTTCCCTGCAAGAAGTAAAAAAGAAGGTATGCCCACTCTCCCTGATTTCAGTGAAGGGGCACTTGTCCATTTTATCCCATGTTTTCCATTTCTCATTTTTCTTTGAGCATTTCGGTAGGCTCCTCATTTCCTTTCTTTCACCGCTGCCTGACATGAAGCTTTATTGGCCATTTTCTGCTTTTGGTGTCTGTGGCTTGAGCTCCTGTCCATCAGCTTCTCAGAAACTTCAAATGAACTTCCTTTCCTCGATTTGCTCCTTCCTGTAATTCTTGTTGTCACATGAAGATCTGTCCATCCTACTTTCTATAGTCTCTTATTACTCATTATGTCCCTTTTTTTTTTTTTCCAGCTACTAGTGTCACCAGCCTTCCTGAATGGTTTTCATCTCCCCTAAGTTACTTAGACGTTAGATGTCTGCACCTGAACTGCTCACCCAGGCTCCCTTTGGCAGCTATTCACAGGAAGAGACACTCGTACTGTGACTCATCTGACTTGTTTTAGATCTCTTCATTGGGATGAAATGCATTCTGGAAATGCCCATATATCTTACTGAAAATAACAGGGAGTTATACAAATAGGTTGGGCAAAGTTGTTGACATTGTAGCTGTGTAAAATGAGGTGAGATGAATGCTTCTGGTACGTTTCTTCGGAAGGTAGGATAGAGAAAACATATAGCAAGAATTTATTCAAGACTTCTTATAATTAAATCTTAAGTCAATTTCTGAGAATGAGTAAAGAACCCAAGTAAAATTTACACAGTACCTAACTTTTATTACAAATGTAAGTGTACTATTTTCAGACTATTAAATAACACTAAGAATGATTCAGAAGCACCTGCTTTCCTTATGTGTTGGTTTGTTTCCTGCTGCCCATAAAATACATACTTTTAATCTTAATGACTGATAAAAATTGTGATTTATCAGAAACTTTATGATATTGTTAAAATAAGACAAAAGAATTTGTAGATGCAGGAACTTAATCCATATATATTATGAAACTACCTCCAGTCCTGTGCAATAGGATATTGAAATTATGAGCTGTCTAAAAACTATCTTAGGGTCTTCTTTTTGAAATATGTGCGTATTTTACAACACATCTTTTTGATTGTTAAATTACATTCTTTTATAATAAAACAGTCTCGTTTTTTAAGTTAATCCCGTAAATCAGATATGTCAAACCATTGGGTTATGTCATTGCTCACAACACATCAGGACATACAAGAATTTTACGTGACATAAGAATGTTATACAGTGCCTCAAATCACCTGGAGTATAGCACCGTTTACTTCATTGTTATGTTGGTTGTCTGAGCATTGGCTGGTTCTGCAAGCAGTAAACCGCACAGTTAATAGGTCATAGATGCATCTTCCTGCCTCCTGCAAGGAACCACCACCTGTCGCTGTGGGCTTTCCATCCCTCTTCACTAGTGAGGCCGGTGCTGAGATCTTTCTGCTTTACCCCAGTTCACCTCGCTGAAAAGATCATTGTGGTCTGTCTGGCTCATCCCTTTGACTCAACTCCCTTTTGTTTCTCTCAGTGGCTTATGCTTCACTGGTGCATCTAATCAGTGTCTTGCCTTGAGGTCTCCACAGAGTTCATCCCTTTCCTATGTGACCATTCTTTTCTTCTGCTCGGTCGTTCTTCTCCCTGTTGCTGCACCACTGATTCCATATCCAGTTTTCTCTTCATTAATTTTTCTGTCTTCAGTTTGCGCTGTCTAACAAGCAAATCGCTTCACCTGGGAATCCTCTCCTGGGGTGGCCTGCAGCTCCCTCCTCCTGCAAATTGCTTCTCAAGATGAACTTTTGCCAATATGGCTACAAAATTCAACCAATTAAAAATTACTTTATAGAAGTGCAGGTAAGGGTATGTCATAAATTCACAATATGGAACAAAACAAAACAAAACGAACAAAGTATGAAATATATCTCGTTTATACTTTTGCCTTTGTACCCATTCTTAGTGTGTTTATTTTTCTATAACAATAAGTATTCACATAATGTGTTTATAAAGCCTGACACGACTTGCATGTTACTGAAATATTGAAGATTAGCAGAGATGTAGAGGTACAATTTATTATTGCTGATTATAGTACAATATTCAGTACGGCACCATATGCACAAACCAGATGTTTTTGAAAAGTTTCATCTTTTTATCTTGAGTGCTTCCATGAACTCTGTTATTGTTGCATCTCCCAATTATACCTCATAATTTATAGCATATTTGTCTTTCTAATACCAATGCAATGCAAATATGTGCTATTGTTCCCATTTAGCAGATGGAGAACTAAAGAACAGAGAAACCAAGATCCAATAAAGAGCACTGCTATCCAAAGCAGAGCACAATTGAGGTGTAAAGATTATTAAAAACAAACTCAAAACCACATTCTATAAACTTTACTCACTGTTGTAACTGGCTGTTCACCGCAATTCTCAGTCACAAAAAATCAAAATAAGGATTATTTCTAGATTTATATCTCAGGATTTAGTGCACAGTATCTGATTAAAGATAACAGTTACCCAAGAGCCACCATGCAACAGTGGACACAGAATACTCAAATTTCATATCCTCATAAGTGTGAAAAAACAATAACAGTAATGAACAAACATACCAAAAAAAATTTCATCACACCTATGTGATCTTTACAATTAAAGAATAAAATTGCATTAAACTGAGAAAACTAGTTAAAAGGAATAACTAGCTAAAAGAATAAAATTCTTATGTTTTTACACTACCTTAGAAGCTTGGAGAATATGCACTACTCATCGAAACGTTTGTAAAAGGACAGTGCTCTTCAGTCTTTCTTCCCTAAACTAATGGTTGAACAGCAGGGGACAGGGGATTATTAGAAGAAGAAAAAAAAATCATCCCTCAGAAATAGAATAAAGCTTTTCACAAAAAGAAAAAAAAAAGGGAGGGTGTATGGTAAAGTATTTCAAACATTTTGGAAGCAAAGAAGTCTGCTAAAGGCAGGGTTCATTGATGAATAGGACTGTAGTAAACAAAGAATATACTGTAATCCTATAGATGAAATAATAAATTTCTTTCTTGCATTAGTGGCCATTATAGGAAAGATTAAGGAGCTACCTATAGTGCAGATTTTCTTTATAGGTAAAACCACCAAGAACTGTATCAGTGTGAACCGGTAATAGAAGAGACTAATACCTCGCAATTTGATACCAAAATAATGGAAAGTGGCAAATGGGCAATCAGCTGTTAAAAAGGGCTCTTCCTTGCTCCAGCAGACCAGTAAATCTGACATGTCTATCAGGAAAATTGCTAGAAGTTATAATAACAAACAATTAGTAGGCAAAAGGGTGAAGATGATATATTGGGCAAAAATCAGAACAACTTTTATAGAAGAAAGCCATACTTTGCAAAACTATGGAAATTCTCTGAAGGAGCCATGGATTATCAGGATAATGTTGATTCAAATTTATGAACTTGAATTTTCAAAAAGAGATAAACAACATTAATGAAACTGAATTGTCATGGGGTTAAAGGGTAAACCCTCTCCCAGTTTACTTGGTGAAAGATAGGAAACAAAGGGTAGGGTGAATTATCATTTTTCACAGCAAGGAACCATCAGCACTCCAGGGATCTGGATTCACAAATGCTGTGGAAAGGTGTTGAGCTGAGAGGCGATTTTTTGTGTAATGATACAGAATTAATCAGGATAGTAAAAGCAGAAGCTGGATGTGAGGAGTGACAGAACAGTCTCATGATATTGAGCAATGAAATGACAGATGAAATCAATGTCAATAAATGGAAAGTCATGCACTGAGAAAAAATAACCTTCACTGTTCATACACAGTGATGGACTCTAAATTAGCTATTACTACTCTTGAAAGCAACCTCAAAGTCCCTGAAAACAGCAGTGAAATGTTCAGTTGCTGTGTCTTCTGAAAAAAAAAAAGTGACAAAGTAGGAATTACTGGGAAAAGAATGAGGAATTAAAAAATTCAGGTGGATGTGTAAATCCATTGTACACCCCTATTCGAACAATAAATGTGGTTCTGGATAATCCATTTCTAAAATTCTGTAATGGCCATAGGGAACACAGAGAAGGCTGACAAGGATGAACTGTGCAACAGAACAATTTCTGTACAAGCAGAGATTAAATAGATAGGACTGGAAACGATGATTGAGGGGAAATGATGAAGCCTGTAAAAATAAAAAAAGTTAAGAAAAATAAGTAAAAAAATAATTATTCAGTGTTTCTTACAGTATAAGTATTAAGAAGGCAACCAATGCATTTATTAGGTACCAGACTTGAAACAAAATAAAAGTACATTTTCACACAGTAAAGCTGAAAAAGACATGGAGGAGAGTTTACCTTCGCTTATTAAATTGGGGCTAGAGCTTCTGGCTCAGGAAGTCCCAAGGGTGCTGAACTGCAGAGGCTGGGATGCTATATGAGAAAAAGGATCATTTGACTTGATCTATTTCCTATATTATTTCCGTAACAATCTACTGGGCTACATTTATTCTAGGAAACGAAATAGAGGCAGAGCAGAGATCCAAATCCAGAGAATTTAGCTGTGTTGACAGAAGTTTTGCTATGCCTTTTGTCTACAAGGCAAAACCCATGCCCTTTCTTCTTTTACACACTGTTAGAAGCATAGCCTCAGTGGCCACGGTGAGGGAGGTGGGCAAAGCAGGTCTTTGGCCCCAGTAGGGCAATTATTTGCTTCTAACATTGGTCTCCCTTTCTTTGCCTTGTACATTTATATAAACATCTTGAGGCTAGTTAAATCCTTTTACCTCTTTTAAATCCTTTACCTTTTTTCAACTGTATCAAATACTTTGTTTAAAGTCTGAGATTATTTTTCCTTCTGCAGATTTTTGTTTTAGCATTAAAAGATGTGCCTAGTAAACTCTCTGCCTGCTTATTTTTCTGTAGTACGGTTAGGCATCTCAATCACGCATATATGGGGGATGCATTCTGGTGTAAAGGAAGTGAGATTTGCTCAGATATAGGTGATAATTTGTTTGGTTCAAATCCAAACTACCATAATTTGAATTTATGTCAACCCAGGAACGAAACTAACTGCAGATCTCTCGCATGGGTTTTGTTCCATTCCCACCCGAGCACCAGGGTAGCTCTAGAAATAGAAAGAAAACAAATGTTTGTTCCCACACTGTTGTTACAATAAAACAAAAGCTTCCAGTCTTTGGAGGAATTTTGGAAAGCTCTTACATTTCTTGTTGTACGTGCTTGCTACAGATGAAAAAGTGTTTTTCTGAAGAAGCTTTTCGTACTCTTATGACAGTAATTTCCACTTGTTGGACCAACTATCGTAATTTCTCACAGACCACTGTGTACGTCTACGACCACACTTTGACTCAACGCGTTTGTAAATTTTGCTGTTTAACAGTGCTTCACAGGCTCACTTGCAAACCGTCATGGTTTCAGGACACAGCTTGAGAACCAATGCTATATTGGATAACTTAATTTTAATTTTCGTGATGATGCCCTTACTTCAAGATAATCCCAGAAGCACTGTACTGAGCTAACTAGCACTCAAGAGTCTCAACATTTAAGTCGATCACAGAGCTGTGTTTATCATGTGCAGAGCTTGCAGACCACTTGGAGAGGCTCTCTAGGCATCAGATCACTTCTTACAGCTTGGTTTAGGTGCAAAGTCAGTGTGGGCTGAAGAGCTGGGTGCCTGTGGACATACAACATGCCTGGACTCACGTGCCCTTCTCTGGACAACACTTGCTGGAAGCTATTGTCTCTCCAGCCTTCCTTATCATTGCACAAATGTCACCTATCTATACTTGCTATTTCCCCACTAAGAATTATTTTTTATCACAAGCCCATTTCTCTGATAGTGTGTTGATTATGACATTATCCTGAGGCATGAAAAAAAAAATTTTTTTTGCTTCCATATATGTGTCTCTGACTAAAACATCTGCAGGGCCCAACAAACATGTATATTTTTAAATACAAATTAGTCATATCTCTAACTGAAATCAGACAATTTCACAGATGCTTAAGAGTTCTGAAAAAAAACAGGACAAGAGGTGAAGCTTTCACCTTCAACTATAGGATTATTTGAAGTGCATTTACTTTCCGAAAAACAAGAGCATTGTAAAGATGCCGTTGATGCAAGTGATTTTGTCAGGAACTGTTCGCATGCTTTCAGAGAACAACGGTGAATATACAACAATGATAACAAATGAAACAAGTATCAGAATTGAGAATATAATCATGAATATTTAGATGATTGTGTAACAATGTACGACTGAATTCATTCTGAGAGCAGACATCTGAGTACATACTGAACTGAACAATAACACTCCCTTTAAGAAATTATTAAGAGGCTTTAACTATAACATAAATAACAATGTGGCACAAAGTGTTTGGATATGCCTTTAATGGAGAGGAGATAAGCTGAGATAAGAAAGGAATTGGAAGAATTTAAGCTACGGACAAGATGTATTATTCTCAGACCCTAATGTTATACATGTGATTAGGGCTACATTGTTAGGATAACATGAAGTTTTTTGGTAAGTCTACATTGTGGTATTGCTGTTACATAAATTATAGCCGTTGCTCCAGGTAAATCTAGGAATTTGACCTTGACACGTAACACAATTCTGATCCATTGATCTAGTTAATATTTCTAATGAAGTGACTTCATTTGTAGCTAAATACAGCATCCACTTCCATGTTCACAAAGATTTATCTTTTAGGCAGCAAACGCAGTGTGATTCTCACATGCATGAGCATGGCTCTGATATGTGAGTGGGAATTTTCCTGAGACTTACTCCAGCCCAGAAGGTATGGGGCTCAGTCCAGATTGCATGCCTCCTTGGGATATATCATGGAATCATAGAATCATGGAATGGTTTGGGTTGGAAGGGACCTTAAAGATCATCTAGTTCCAACCCCTCTGCCATGGGCACAGACACCTCCCACTAGACCAGGTTGCTCAAAGTCCCATCCAGCCTGGGGGATAGGATGATACCCGCTTCCAGGGATGGGGCATCCACAACTTCTCTGGGCAACCTGTTCCAGTGTCTCACCACCCTCACAGTAAAGAATTTCTTTCTGATGTCCAATCTAAATCTCCTCTCTTTCAGTTTAAAACTATTACCCCTCGTCCTATCACTACACTTCCTGATAAAGAGTCCCTCCCCATCTCTCCTATAGGCCCCCTTTAGGTACTGGAAGGCTGCTATAAGGTCTCCCCAGAGCCTTCTCTTCTCCAGGATGAACAACCCTAACTCTCTCAGCCTGCCTTCATAGGACTGATCATCTTCGTGGCCCTCCTCTGGACCCGTTCCAACCAGTCCTGAGTGTGTACATTGGTCAAATAAGAAAGTAAGAAGAAATTTAAAAAAAAAAAAAAAAACAACAAAACTTTTTGTCATTGTTTTGAATTAAGGATTTATTGTGAATAGTCCATATCTGAGTTACCTTGTTTGGCCAGCTCAGACTTATAAATCACACAATACCACTTCTGATTTGATGTTGTGTGAGGTGTTTTCAGAACAAAGAATTGTAGTCACTTAACTGTTCCCTTTCCACAAACTTACGGAAACGGGATCATTTCCAATGATCAAAAGGTAGCCTCAAAATAGCTGTGAACATGGATGAAGAAAATTATTTTAAAAAAAAATAATCAAACATCTCTTCGCCGAAAGAGAGTCTGCTCAGTTGTGTAACTGTGCAGCATCACAGAATGGACCTAGCCCAGACAGGACAGACACTTGTACTGTCATGGCCAAGTGAACTTTAAAACTGGTAGTCCGGGAGGATAACAGATGTGATAATGTGGGCTATTTACTATGAAATGTTCCTGTGAATCTGCATAAGTGCTCAAGTGCCTGGTCTTAGCTATGTCCCTTGTGGCAGCTATCATTCTCCTACATAGATCATTCAAATTGCTTTAGTCAACAAAACTACAGACACCTCAGTGACAGTGCATCATAAGTGTTATAAACTCCAGTTGGAAACTTTTGACAAGTACTCACTAGCTCCCCTCTGCTTATCTTACTGAAAACCAGAGAAAATATATCCATGACATGTTCCCTAAGAGAACCCTTAAGGTCATGTCTACACCAAACTCTCTCTGAAACCAGAAACAGTGTGAGAACAATGAGAAGAAAGTGGCAATGATGGCCAGATATAGACTAAAAGACTCTGGAGTAGAAGGAGAAGGTGAAGCACCTGGTGATGCTTATCCTGGGAGAACGAGTGGAAGAAAGTCATCTCCAAATATATAAAAAAACTTCTGTAGAAAATCAAGAAATAAACTGGAAACTAAATATTGCCAATTCTACCATGTCTAGGACAAGAAATAATAGGCTTGAGCTGAAGCAGTGTTTAGGATATTAGGAACAGTTAAATGGTGTAGCAGATTGCTTAGGGAAACTATGGGATGTCCATCATTGAAGACTTTTAGGAACAGACTAGAAAAATATACGTCAGGAATTATTTGGACAGAGCTGATCCTGCCTTTGGGCAGAGAGATGAGCTGGATGACCTCTTGAGGTCCTTTCTGTTCTTATTTTCCATGATTTTATGACCATGGCAGCCTGCCCAGACTGATTTGTTTGGGTGCAAGACCTTGCTAACATGATCATGCTGCATTTCAAGGCTGAAATGTTCCATTCGCTGAATTAATGAACCCACTTGGTGGTAGCTTGGGGGTCCCTGTACCAGACTCCAATATGTCCCGCAGTTCTGCTGTTTAGCATCAAATGACCACCTTAGACATTCAAAAGATACACTTTGAGAAGCAGGTTGGGTACAGCATCAATTGAGAACTCACAGGGGTCAGCTGGGGAGACAGCTCTGTTAACCACTGTCAAACACCATCTGTGAGGGAGTCACACGAAGTGACACTTCTCCGTCCCAGGCATCACACATTCTTTCCATGGTCCGGTGCATGTGACCGCTTGGTTCGGTCTGCGACAGCCAGCATTGCAGGGGGGTGCAAGCAGCTGCCATAGCCTGTCCTCAGACTCTCCTTTTAGCTCCTTCTGCCAGGGCTTGTGCTTTAGGGGTTGTACACCTATGTGTTGAGTGCTGGTGACACATGGCTCTCTGCTTGCAAACCACAATCTGCCGTTCTCTATTACAGGGGCTGGCTTTCCGACCTCGCCACTTTTCTTTTGATAAGCAGTTTGCGTTGCTGGGCTATTTCTGGTCTACAGGGAATTCCTAGGGAATACTGCAAATACTGTGGCGATATTGCCTGGTGTTAGCTGAAGTGTGTGAGAGGGTGCAATGTACTGTTTTACCGTCGAGAGAAAATTGGGTCATATTAAATCTAGGAGGTATGTCAGCCATTCTTCATTTGGCATAACTGCAGAAAGCCATTGATCTCTGCTACAGAAGTGACAGCCAAAACATGGGCTACATGCACAGTTGGTGTGCAAGAAAAGCCATGGGTCCAAGGGCTGCCTGAGGTCCTCAGACCATGAGGCTGGGGAATAGACAAGGCTGTGGGACTCCCACCCTCTCAAATTCACACTACAAAAGCATCCTTTGGCTTCATACCGCACACCAGTTCTTTCTAGCAATAGTAATCTGTGAGACATACTGGCTGGATCATAAGTGTGTGCCTGGATCTTGAACTACATACTTGTGAGCACTTGAGCCACAGTTTCTATGCCCAGGGCAGGTGTAGCAGCCAGCAGGGTAGATGTCCTTGCCGAAGGACAGTTAGGTCATTCAGCCTCCCAATTATTATAAGGAAGAAGTCAGTGAATGCTGCTGCTGCAGCAAAGATCACAGATTTTTGTGGTCTAGTGGTGCCCAACCTTGCTCTGCAGTGCATGGGCTTTGAGAGGAATTTAGGAGAGATATACTTGATTGACATTATTATGGTAACTTCTCTAACTTAGTCCAAGATGAATTGTGGGCAACAGAGAAATTCAGCGTGGGGATTTCAAAGCACTGTGCAATGCAGAACCTGTGTTACCCTAGAGGACTGGTCCTGGGAGGAGAGGTAGTAAAGGGTAATGCTGGTATTCATCTGATAAGACAAGGGACCTTGAATCATGACATACCTTGAATCTCTTAGGAAAAACAAGAAGACCCCCTCTTAAACCTTTCAGCAGAGATGTCTCGGTGTGCTAGTGAAAAAAAAAATACAATTTTACCACAAATTTCAAAAGACAAAGATTTTGTCTTCTGTGTGTAGTTCATTTAAAGCTACTGAATTGTGATTCACAGAGGGACTAGCTATTTTTACTGTTAAAGGGACGAAAAGTGACATATGAGCTTCTTCCTACTGGAACTGAATTAACCTGAGCGCAGGATTTTAAGATCACGTGTTCTTACTCTGGTTCTGAAGTTATTTTTATTTTCAAAACAACTCCTTCAATAATACCGGCAAATGCCAATTCAGGTTTTCATGGCATAGCATATGCCACTGCTTTCTCTAATTAACGGAGTTTCCACAGTTTCTTACAGATCCTGACACACATGCATGCATGCACACAAACACAAGCCTGCACATTTTTCTATGCAAAACAGTTGAAAGAAATAAAATGAAAAATGCAAAATGGCATGAAATCTGGAAAGTGAAAATTAAGATGTTCTTAAATTGTGATTTTGCTCCAAAATGTACTGACAGAAATTTTCACTTTGTGAGAGTACCACAGTTAAAAGCACATTTTTTCCTAAAAAAACCCCAGGAGTATTAATTTGTCACTGTATAATAACTTTAACCTTGGAACACTCTTCAAAGTTAAATAAAACAATTATCATAATGCAAATGTCTCTCAGCTCACAGTGCTGAGGATGGAAGGATACACAGGTTGCATTCTCCTCAGAACAGGGAATGGGCACGCTGCTGTTTCCCTGCTTCTTTCCTTGTTTATTGTGGTCTAAAATGAAGCTGTAACAGTTTTTCACCCTGTTTCTCTGGGATGACAGAAAATTTTTTGTAGTTCTGTGAGTGACCACTAACTGTTGACGCACGGTCCCAAGGTCGGTAACTCCGTTCACAGGTACGAGGAGAAGGACTTCAAACTTCTGCTACTCCTTGGCCAAGGCACAATCAGGGACTTTTGTAATGGCCTTGTCAAAGTTGGCAGATGAATTAAATGTGATTTAATCTCATTTTTACTTTCTGCCTTCAGTTACTAAACTACTTCAGTCCAAAATATGTTACTACACTCCTGGTTGCTGTTTTCCTAGGCTGCTCAGCTGGCCTATCTTAACGATCGTGAGACGGATTGACAGTAATCTCTTGCTGGTTTCAACCAGATAGCAAGTCTGCATATCAGGGCGCTTTAGTAAACGGTTGCAGTGATCTCTAGAGGGACTTTGTGTATTTATTTCTGGCTTTTACTGAGTAAAATGTTGGTCACAATGAAATGTCTTCCTCGTCCGAGTAATTTTTTTTTTCTTTGAGGTTTCAGTAAGACATTTATACTCTCTTCTACTAACAATTTATTATCTTCACATAATAGCTTTTATTTAATACCATTTGCAAAACTTACAATCCTTTGATCTCTAATGAAAATGAGCATGATTTCTTTATCCTCAGTCTTTTAAAGCTCATCTACTGCGTCAGAGGATCACATGTCATGTTCGTTTCCCTTGTATTTCCCTGTGTGAGCTTTATTGCAAGACACACATTGTTTTGCCTATAGACAAACAGGCTGACTAGCCTTGTATCTGTGCAGCTACACTGCTGACAAGTACAGTCAATAAACACAGAAGCATTTTTCTCTGTCTCGTATTTAGACAATATAGTGGTCACAATAGACAATACCTACACAGAATGTCAACAAGCTCCAAGCCCATGTGATCAGGTTTTGGGTTTGTCTTTGGTCAAGCTTCGATTTCAGAGAAAACAAAAGCTCAGGCTAAATCCCCACCTGGTATAAACTGGTGCAGCTCCATTGAATTTGGTTTGTACCAGCTGCGAATGTAGTCTTGTGTTTGTTGACTGGAAGCTAGCTCAAATATCTTACCCAGGCTAAGTGTGGTTAAAATGATTGCACCCATTCTGACCTAAACACCTGAAGGTGTTGCTTTTGGCTACAGAAGGTTTTGTCCAGAGTATGAGGCAATGTCTCTCCCAGAGGTCTTAGTTCACACCTGGGGGTGCTGTGGCATGGCTACAACTTGTTCATCGCTGCATTAGCAACTGGTCTAAACCTTGGGATGATTGCGATATAATTTGGGAAGCTCCGTTTCTGTTGGTTGAGCAAATCTAGTGTAACTGTTCCATTTGATTACCCTGCTACTAAGTTTGAATCTACTTTAGATGAAAGCCAGTTTCTGTAGCATAATTAGGGAGCACACATTAAAAAGAAGACCAAACCTTGCCTGATTTGAAGGCTGTCTGACTATAGCCATAGGATCTAAATATTAGAAAATATAAAAAATCCCTAAATACTGCAATATTAGAGAATTTCATATGGAAATAAAAGATAGAGATAAGTAAATAAAAGAGACAATTAGTCTGAAACAAGTTTAAAAGTAAAAAACAATTTCTATTTCTTTTCATTATATTTTCAGTTTTACCAGTCAAGGCTCAACGTAATTGCTGTAAGTTACACCTACCGACTGTAACAGACTTGGAAGTGAGCTTGAATGTAGTAGTAATCAGAGGAGTCCCTGAATATCCCCTGTGACATTAACCCCCAATGCTACTTACTGGCATTATTAAATCTATCTGGTTGGCAGTCGGAATCAGCATTTTCCCTGAGCATCATAATTTTCCTACACAAAACCAGAATTGAGTTACATACGAGAAAGTTTTTCAGCTGCTTTACAACCAGATGTTATCGACGTTTCTGACTGTACACAGGATTCTTCCAAAGTGAATCTTTCTTTTGTTGGAGCATGTGAGTGGAGAGCAAGGTAGGGGAAAGCTGACAGCATGGTTAAAGGGTGGCTATCTTAGTTTCACGGAAGGCAGCCAGAGGGTCTCATTAGGCTCTAGACTCTATAAGAAAACTTGCAATGTGTGTCCGCACCACAAAGGCTAGAATATCTCTGAATAGTTTTAATTGGCTATTATTACATTTAGATAGTCAGCCTACAATCCCTTCTGGACAATCAAGAAATAAAGGTCTTGCCACATACATTACCAGTACCTGCCATATTATGATTCACTTTGAATATAAATTCTTGTTAATTTTCATCACTAGAAGAGCTGGTGTTAGATATTGGGTTTTGTTCTGTTATTTTGCTAAAGGCTTCTTGCACATCCTCGATAAAGGGAAGGCGGCCTTTTGCCGGATAGCCACGTGATCTGCATACAAATTGAAAATCAGGTTTGTGATAATTTGTCCACTGGAATCTATGAAAGACTTGGGAAATGGATTGTTGCTTGGCTATGCTTTTATTGCTGCTATTTACTATCAAGAAAAAAAAAGTTAAGGTTGTAAAGAAAAGGCAAAACATTGCATTTTTAAAGATTGCTTATATTGGATCAGATTAAGAGCTTCTTTGGTTTTGGCATAGTAAAAAGTAAGAGACCAAAATGAGGACTTTTATGTTAAATTTGTAGAAAAGCAAATATCTCTGATACCCCAGGTTGCACAAACCCCATAATATTATTGGTTGTTATGTGAGAGCGCTACGTTTAACATGGGACAGTAAATTACAGTTTATTAACCATTTTCCAATTTGGTTTCATAATGTAACATTTTTCCAAACAGCTCTACTCCATCAGGCATCCCTGCTTTGGATTATTCGTCCATTAGGTAACTCATGGACTCCTGCCAACCCACTGGCTTCCCTGGAACTAGTCGCATTTGCTAACCCTGGGCCTTTGGTTGTTTACAACCCCTTTAGCTTTGTATTGTGTGGAAATTCAGCATGAACTGACCTATTCTAAATCAGCTAAGCAAACAGGAACAAATTTGACACTTCCCTCAAGGAAAAAAAAAACAAAACCCTGACAACAAAACCAAAAGCCAACTACTAGATACTATATTGTTGTGTAACATGTAACAGTTATATATGTGTGAACCTCAGATTTTGATATTTCTATTAGGTATTACTTTATAGTGCATGTATTCCCATTCATCACATTCGGACCGTGCTGGGTCACAGCGCGTTCAGCATAAACAGTGGTATCAAAGCTCTATGGTATTGCTAGATGCCAGAACCAGAGCTGAATTTTTTTTTTTTTTTAAACTGAGATTCTAGCATTCTACTTGCCTTATTTTTCAATAGACACATACATAGGAAAAACAATTCAAATTCTCAGTGGGTGTGTTGCTATTCTGCAACAGAGCAAAACGCAGAGAAACCCGGGCTGACACAGACATGCCTGAAAAAGGATCTGCTAGGGTGGCCTCAAGTCTTTACTGAGCCAGAACTAGAAAATTGCCCTTGCAGAAGGATTTTTAGCAAAGGTATGTTGTCTCATCAATACATGCTACATGTTTCCAAGCTATAACACATTACATTGCAGAGCGTCAGCAACTATGTTATATCAAATTTTATACAAACATCATAAACTACAGACCTTCCCCACATAATTTGCAGTCCATAATAATAATAAACGCAGTAGAAAACACTTCATTCTCACGTCTTAGTAATACATAAGTTCTTTGAGAGATTTTTGGACTCTAGGATGTCTCTTCCATCTGAATTGCCCTTTACTCTTCTCTCTTTCCTTTTATCTGCAAATCACTGCCCTTGCCTTTCCTCATACTGTGCATCAGCCACAACATTCATCTTGCCTCTCTCTGCCACAGCTCCCGCTACAAACATTGCTCATTCCTAATTGTTCTTAATATCAGCACCCTCATTTCTTGCCTTGCTTCTGCCTGGCAACAGACCCCCACCTTTACCACTGTTGATCTAATTACTTCTTCTAGAATGGCATTTAGCGGAAATATTCATGTCTTTAGCAGGATCGATTAACAGCACACCTCAGAGAGCTGTGTTACTGCTCAAGGGGAGAACAATTAGTAGCTTATATAAATGGACAACTTCTGAACTGATTAAAGTGATCTGTAAAACTGTCAAACTAAGTGAATGCTCTAAAAGGCCTTTGTTCCTTTCCAAAAAAACAAAGCCACAAGAGATAGTACTGTAGTTGGCAAAACTGATATTGAAATTCAAGAACCAGGCAGATTTCTTATGCTGTAGCGACTATGCATTGTTTAATTCTCTTTTGGCTTGATTGTTATGTATAATATCTAAGGAGTAGAATGTCCTTTTTATGATGAGTTGGAGTGGGACAATTCAGAGGAAATCCCCAAGTGAAACAATGATTCATTGGTGATGACTCAGTCAGGATTTGTCCCCTGAAGTCAGCATTAGCCCAGTGCTGGGCAGATGGCGAAGCTGCTGGTCTGTGTGGTAAAAAGCCAAGCCGCAGTCCCAAACATTTCAAGCAATTAAAGAAGCCAAAGCAATTTTTGTAAGAACAAGGATTTTACTATGCTCCAGCCATGTTTTGTCATTGTCATGTTTTAATGTTTTTCCAGGGTTTTCAATTCAATAAATTATAGTTTTTGGTAAAGAACAAAACTATTAACAGGTTTTTAAATGGTGGTTTGGTCTGAACTGGATGTAAGCAGCCAAAAAGTGTGGTGAAATTTGATGGCTGAGCTAAATATCGAGGGTTCTGATTTGGGCTCTGGTTCCACTGACTATAGGAGACATCCATGGATGAAACAGCAGCAAAAATATGTCATTATCTGTGACAGGAATCACATTGAGATGAGGCATTTGTATGGAGAAAATAGGTCACTGCAGTGTATTTTGATCAAAAATATCATAGTTTATAGAACAAAGTCTACACACAGGTTCCAGTGAGTTCAGTAGAAGTGGGAGACCTTCCAGCATTGACCAAGAAAACCCAGTTTGGTGTTCACAGCATGGGGCTGTCTCTAGGAAGAAAGCCCACTGTTCAGAGGCAAAATATCTGTTTATTTCTTGTGTGCCAATTCATCACAGATAATTGTAGGCCTGCTTCAAGAGCGCCGGAGACAAAATTTTCTAGTATCTTCTTCCTAAAAGATTAATTCAATTTTTTTGGATCTGGTGCTCTGTGGAATGCAGTTACATGTATGATGTGTGAAGAAGTCATATTCGGACCAGGAGGCATATAATTAACCATCATCAATAATCTCTTACCTCTCTTTTATCTCGTTAAGTTTAGGTGTCTTTTCCTTCTTCTGACTGTGAAAATATTTTGTATGCACAGGTGTATAGCCAAGATGAAAGCTAAGCCGGAAACTTATAGGTGAATTATTCAGCTATTCTCTACCCTTAGTTAAAATAGCAAAAATTGTTCATGGAACCTTGGCCAGATTTCCCAAAACCTTTACCACACTGCGAAACTGTGGGACTTTCACACAGCAGGTTATATTTTCTGCAGTTGCTACTAGCTTGGACAAAGCTGGAATGAGAGAGGAGGGGTTATGAGATACCAGTAAATGTCAATGTTAATGTTATCCAGTGAGCCAGTTAGTTCTAGCCTGAGCCAGTGCTCGTTCAAGCACAGTCAGCTGATCCATACTATTGCCATGTACTTCTGGTAGGAACAGTGAGATCTTTTGAGGCAGAGATAGCTGGAATAGGCAGTCCTTGTATGCAGATGGTTGGGTAAACATTTAGACTGGGGAACAGTGAGGCATAATTTCAAATCCCTTTGTAGGAACTGTGCTTTCGTCTGACAGTTTCAGAGAAAACGAACTCTTAGCAATATGAAGAAGAGCGTCTCCTCAGAACAATAAATTCCTATCATTTTTCGCAAATTATGCCAAGAATCAAATTTATGGAATAAATTTTATTCCATAAAATCGGTTATGAATGCTTTTTCCATAGACATGGGGGTCCGGATTCTGGATCCAAGTGCCCCGCTAAATGTTGATCAAGAGGTTGCTTCCAAAGGATTTTTAAAGGTCCTTTGTCATTCTCCACTTTTTATGCTGCTCCCAGCTCCACCCTCTGGGCAGCACAGCCTACTGCCACTCTTGATTTATTCTGCAGGACTTGAAGTGGAGGCCAAGCTGAATGTGCCATAGGAGCACCAAAATCACTTGAAACTACTCATGAGCACTTGTGTGGCTCCATAGGAGCCCTCATGTGGGTGCAATTATCCACAGGCTAATTGCAGTCATCTTGGGGCTTTGAAGTGCTGGCCTAACTTCTCTCGTGTACACCAATTTAAACAGTTGTTGAACCAAGATCCTTGCCCACAACACAGGGGTTTTTTATTGCATTTTTATCTTGCCTTGTTTGCCCCTCCACGTGCCTGGTGCAACTGTTTGGAAATCAAGATGTTAACCTTTACGGGATGGGAATTTTATTTCTATTTTGTGGCTCCTTATATGGCATTACATAATAGTATGACATATGCTCTTAAATATTTGGAGCAATTTAATTCCTTTTCTGAGAAACAGGTCAAGCCTGTGTCATTACAGTTTTCATTTTCATAATTTCTTATAACAGTGCTTTATTTCCTTCAGTGCTAGAATGCAGTTTATAAAAATATAAAGGATTTGCTGAGTTGGTTAGAAGTAAGATAGACAGATGGAGAAAAGAAAGCAAAATTCATGGATTGTTGTTTACCTTTCTATTCTAATGCTTAATGTTTTTCCATGAGTGTTTTATGTGAAATCATAAAGAAAATGGTTATATGACAGTTTAAAGTGAAATATGCAACAATTATTAATTTAAATATTGAAGACCAGAGAAAGGTTTACTATAAAAAGGAAACTGCAGTCCCAAGTCTGATACATTTCCAAGTTCCAAACCCAATTATTTCCCCACACAAATTTTTGCCATTGATTACAGCATATTACAATAGGGTTGTTTCCTACCACAGTGTATAACCAGAGCCTGATAAACTCTCTGTAGTTGGCTGTTTATACTCTTCAGGATATGTCTGCAATGGAGTTCAAAGGGATATCTTCAGTTTGTGTAGTCATACTTAAATTGATTTTAAATGGTCTAGGTCAAGTTAGAGAGTAGTATAACTGACCTGGGTAAACGAAAAGGTCAGATACCCTGTCCTGAGCTGCTGTAGGGAAGCACTGTCAGCATCTGATCTATATAGTGTAATGCAGAGGTAGAGAAATTTTCCTTGCAAGGGACTGAATTGGCTTTCCAAACAACTTTTATGCACCATAAAATAATATATGTCTTGAAATCACGAGGCCGCAGGTTATGTGAAGTCACAGGCTTTATTTGGACCCTGAAAGTCCCCTCCATCTTGGAAGTTTCCCTCTTAAAAAATCCCTTCTTGCTAAAAGCTAGACTCAATGTATATATAAATGCTACAGACCAATGTTAACAGCTCCTCAAAACACAAACGCTAGAAGGAAAAAAACCACACAGGAGTGATATATACAATATCGCTGATTTCAACTCGTTAACAAAGTCAAGCACTAAACTCAGATATTCTGAATTTTTCACCTGCGGTCTGCGTATGCAGGAAGGGAGTTTAATGATACCCAGGAGTAATTTCTCTGGAATGTTTTATGAATAGAATTTGAGATAAGTACCCCAAGGTACAGCTTTAGTTCTTGTGTGCTGAAAAGAAACAGAAGTTATCCAGCTACTAAACAGGCACAGCACGACTGGAGAAAGCTTGTAGTTAAAGATCAGGACCCAAAGTTATATCTCAGCTTCCTAAAGGTTTATTGGGTTATCTTGACAAGTTGCAGTTGTGTGACTCTGCTGGTAGAGGTGCACGACTGTCCGTGAGCACGCACACAGAGCATCTCCGAAATGCGTCACAGTGTCTGTGGAATGCGGCTGTTCTCCTGGCAGTCTCCGCATACTTTCCCGGAGCAGATGTATATCTGCACCTGTTTTGCCTTCCCTGTGCGTTCCCGTCACTGCTTCAAAGGATCTTGCGCTTCGCAAGCGACTGCCTGTTTGTCGTGCAGCCTGTGTCCTCGTGCAACTTCCAGCGAGTGCCGTGGCACGGGACTATCGGCTCCTGCCTCGCACGTGGCCGGACGGGCTTGGGGTGCCAAAGCAGGGTGTGTCCTTACGGGGACATGTGCAGTGCCACGTGGGGATGGGTTTCACCATGATAAAGAGCTTAACTCTCATGGTAACTCATCACTCTTATCAGCAGACTTTGTGATATTATTGTCTTCTCTCTTTTTTTTGCGCACTTCTTTAACAGGTGAGCTACCTTCCTCTTGCATATTTTACCTTGGTTCTCGCAAACAGGAGTTATCCAGGATGAGCACATGCAACCTATGCAGCACAAATACGGAATGCTCCTTGCTTGACCGGTAGCCTGATACTTCAGGAGGGAGAGAGCAAGTAAACGTGTTAGCTGAGAGAGAGCCCCAAGGAAATGAAAATACAGGCTGTTAGGACCGCATGATATGAGATAAAGCTGGTCAAATGAACTGACTTGACATATTGACTAGTTCCTGGCAAAGTGGTGCAACGTCACTGAAAAACCAGCATACAGCTTCCAGTTAGGCATTTGAGCATCTCCACGTAAGTATAGGGGTGTTTTATAATCTTCAGTATAGACACGGCCTTTACTTTCTAAGTTTAGCAATTTGGCTTTCACAAGAAATACATTTTTAAGACAGGTAACAGGTTTTTGTTAAAATATATCAATGCTGATGAAATTTGATTTTGAAAAAAAATTAAAAAAACATTTTTTTTTAAAGTCTATGTCCTTTTTAACTGGTTTTCATTTAGAGATTGATAGCTATTTTAAACTTAAAAGGTATAAAACTTTAACCACAAAAGAGTTAAGTTAAGTTAAATGCTTTTGATTTATGATTATGTCAAACGACCCATAATGAAACGTTTTCAAAATTTCATTTTGTGAAATAGTTCTAAATGATGGCTTTCCAGTCCCCATTTTGATTTTTTAGCTGCCAATATTTCTTTTTAAGGAAATCCATTTCTGTGATGAACTTTACTATTAATTAATTACCTTTTCTTCATTTTGGGTCCAAGGAGTAGACATATGTGGCTGAGGCAACACCAACTGAATTTGTTTCTTTACGTGGATTTTGAGTACTAAGTGATTTCTCTACTACTCTTTCACTGAATGACAAAGTAAAACCAGCCAAATAAACTAAAGGAAGTTCTCATGCTTCAATTTTTCATCAACAAACCTCAAATTAATGCTTTGTGTCATCTGTTGCTCCTTTAGTAGGACAAAGCAGGCAGGGAACTGGCAAAAGCCAGACAATTATCTCTTTTGTTCATGATCTGTCCCAAGCCAACAGCTCTCAATCTTTTTCCCTTGTGCTTCTTCCCGGCCTGGCCTCCCCAGCAAACTCCTGGCCTCTGCTCCCATAAGGTGCTACGAGAAGGGACTGACAAGGGTGAACCAGGAGTTGCGGTGAGGAGGAGGAGGATGGCACTTCCAAGAAAAAAAGTATAAAGCATTCCCTTGCTTGAATTCACGATGGTGGGCAGAGGAAGCCAGTGTCTCCTAGGGCCTCCTAGCCACCTCCTGCCAGCCGTACCCCCACCGCCACTCCCCACACTTTTGTGGCCATGCACCTCCACTCAAAAGTCCCTGAATTTTCTTGTTCCATAGGTCTCAGAGGTGATGAGAAGAGGGGTTTTCACAAGTGGTTCACATGTAGGTGACGGAGCAGCGGGAGAATGGAAATTTTGCAAGGTGTGTATTGCTGAAATTGAAAACAAGTCTTCATAAAGACATGTTCTGTCTAAAAAAATGTATGCCATGCAAGAACACAGGAGCAGGCATAAATGCTGTATCACAGCCTATATTCAAGGTATACTTGCTAGCACACACACACACACACGCACAGAGTGTGTATATATGCATATATGTGCATATCATCAGAAGCTACTTCTCAGTTGTGCCTATCAAAATGGTGTCTGTGGTGGAAGCAAACCATCTGCTTCACAGTACTTCTATTTTTAAGATCTGCAGTATGGCAGTTTAACACATGCAGTGTCACTTCAAGCCCTCCTCCCCCAGATGAACTCCAATATGTCACTGGGTCGTCCCATCAGCTCTGCGTTGTCTCTGTAAACAGAAACCCTATCTCCCTGCAGACTGAGTCAGCAGCTGTACTGGAGCAGGACCTATCTTTAAAACTTACAGAATGTGTAATTTGATGTCAAAAAAACCACAGGAGGGTATTTGCCACCTGACTCTGGAATGGACAGCGGCCCTTTAATAGGAGTTTCTACAAGTCTGTCTTCAAATACATAGATGAAACACTTCTGTTTCGTCTCTTTTCTGTTTGCTTGACTTTTCCAAGGCTGAAAGAAACCCCTCCCTTTGAAACTATTTTTCTGGGAGTTCAGATTCTTAACTCCTTACCTGCCTGCATGCCATTTTAGGATTGATGTGCTATGTGCTTATCAGTTTTGCATATCAGATATGTAATGTGCATATCGTATGTACTTTCAATTTTGGGATTTAGACCTAAATCCCCTTCAGGTATCAAGTAAATAAACATAGCGATTCAAATCTGACTGAAAAGCTTCTGGTGTAAAAAACCTGACAGGAGCATGAGCAGACCTAAACAAGTATTATGAAACAGCGTGTTGACATACAGCTGCTTGCATTCTGCATCCTGTTAAAACTTCTGCACATATTTTAGTGCCCTCCTGCCAGCACGACTTATATAAATTCTCCTCTATCGTTATCATTAAATGGAATCAAGAAATAGCCCACAGATAGTGATTCTTGTTGACACTTTGGGAGGGTAAAGATGTTTGTACTAGAAACTGCTACAAGTATTTTCCAGTTGTGGGACACATAATGAGGATACCTGGGTGGACAGGTTCCTTTTTCCTGTTGTATTTTGATGGAAAAGAAGAGTTTCATGCCGGCTTTCACCACAAACCCTGATGGAATGGAAATATAATTAATCAGATCTCGCATATTTCCTGTGTCTGATGATATGACATTATTGACACTGCTCTCTCCTTTATTCATAAGAAGGCGGCACAGGCTTATCAGTATTTTCTGTCTTTTATTGCTTGAAGGGTTAAATTCACTTATTCCAACAAGTGACTTCTCCAGAAAAAAAAAACAACACAATACTTTGTCGCAAGTTGTGTTGTGTGGGAGACTAGACGAAATGGAATTAGCAATGTTCTCCACATCAACAGCGCACAGCATGATCTTGTTAAAGAATTATACTGCCTCATAATCCTCAAACAAATAACATTATGCTATAATGGATTGTTTTTTACTTCCTAAGCAGAAGATGGTAGGTTTGTTTTTCCTATTAAACCTAATTTTCATTTCAGGCACAAGATAAATGATACATTGATGTATTTACTTATGCTTTTCTTGAAGTTTACAGCTGGGAAGAGGAAACTTATTTTGTGAATCTGTTGGTGTAAACAAAGCTTACTCTCCTGATTCATAGTTCATCATTTTTTTCTTTTCTACTGCTTTGAATCTGAATATTGATGGAAGAAACTGTTGGTTAATCAAATGCACTTGCCATTCTCGATCGCAAACAAGAATGAACTGTTAAATAGACCATTTATTTCATCTTGCATTCACAATTGGGAAAAAAAAATATTCCTAAGTCAAAATCATCATGACTAAAACCTCCCCATTTCTTGCTTTTCTCTGCTGCAGCCCACTGGCAACAAGATTGACTGGGAAAGGGCATCCCAATCGAAGCTTAGTCCCTTACCCTGCAGAACCTCTCCATAATGTATAATTGATAAGAGCCATGTGAGCATGGTTTCAGGTCAACTAAAATTTTTATATCATTTTAGTATCTTTTTACTCTTCTTGTTCAATGTTTCAATCTCTAAATGAAACATTTCCAAATAAAACATAAAAATGTATCTTTCAAAAATATTGAAATAAAGTATTCTAGCTTTAAAAGAAAATGAACATTTTTTTAAGCCAAAATTATTTAACAGATTTTAACACACACTTCTAAATCATGTTGATCTACTTGAGAATATATTATTTAGATGTAATATTAAAAGTCTGAAAAACATTATGCCAAGTACTTAAAAATCTTTAGGCACTTTTTGCCCCTGGCTATTGGACACTAATAACTGTTTTTCTGCATTGGATTGAGAAGGAAGTAATCTCCCTGCAAATTAAAAAGCCTTAAAGGCAAACACAAATATACAAGAGCACATTCTATTCATGAATTTCCTGGGCTTATCCCGTCTTGTTGCCACACTCCAGTTTCTTTTTGCCGTGACATTGTTTTCTGACAAATTGAAAATAAATTAATAATTGTGCAGTAGCAAATATCTTGTCATGCTCATTTCTCTTTTTGTGGTCATGTTTTCTTTATGGTAGCTCAGTAAAATACGACCTCCCCAAACACTGCCATCAGCAGATAGATTGGAGCAAAGCTCAGTCTCAAAAAACATTAAACAAAACAAAACAAAACAAAAAAACAGTATGTCCACAAAATGTGAAAGATGGTTAAATCTTCCATAACGGATCCCACTTTGACGTTTTTAGTGAATTACAATATGTGTACCAAGGACATGTCACACAGTTTCCTGTTGCTTTTATCTTTACACCCAGTGTCAAGGTAGTATAGTTCATTACAATACACTATGCTGTTATTCTTTTGTGAGAAGTGGTGAAGACAATGACCCACTGTGATCAAGAAAGACCACTGTAGTTCAAATAACACGAAGATGTTGGTGAATTTATCTCTTCCTCTTAGAGTTCCCAGCTGAAAACTATAAACTTTGCGGGAGAGTAACGTATAGAATTACGGATGTTTTCTAGAAGGTGCAGATGACCATGAAGGCAGAAGAGCTTGCGCTTACACCTGCTCATCAACATACACCTGGTGAAGGAGACCACATTCTGAACTTTGACTGTATTCCTTCTTTTCCTCAAAAAAGAATCTCCCTCAAGCTTTCACATGGATCAGATAGATGGTGACTCTGAGTAGTCTAGATTAATCCACTAGTTTGCAGACTCAACTGTATCCTTGAGTAAGCAGGGCGTAGAGCCTCCTCCTCACTCCTGTATCTCCAGCATATTTGTTTCATGGGTGAGCAGTCCTGGCAACATGGTGGAGGGACAACTGCCCCATATGACACTGCCATAATCCAGTCCTAAGATACCAAGAGGAGGTGGAATGATACACACATAACAGACACATGCCTCATGGAAATCCTGCAATATATTTACCTAAACACCCTAAACATTTCACAAATGCTGGGATGGTATAAATAGATCGGTAACAAACTACTAGGTGGAACAATATTTTTGCAACAAAAGTAGTAGAGGTACAGGAGATAAGGGAAAGACAGCTAAAAAAAGAACCCAACAAAAGCCCCAGATAAGATAAAGAGGATATTTGCAGAGGAAAATTAATTAACCCTTGCTATAAAGGACCAGAAATAATCATTCTGTCTGTTCACAGGAGCTGGAAAAATGCATTCATTGTGAAGCTGCGGATTTCCCTACCGAAGGGGAAACTCCAATTAGAAGAGATACAGTTTCCCAGTCCACATGTTCCCTCTCCTACCACCTGGGGTTTTGTCTTGCAGGTGGGGGGAATCCACCCAGTATCTTCTGTCTGGCTGCCACCTGTGCACTGACTTTCAAGTGGCTGCTAGAAGTCAGCAATGGTTGGGAGAGCATGAAGGCTGGTGAAACCAAAGCCAGCATAGAGTCATGTTACTGTCCTAGTTTTTCTTCTTACGCTTCCTAGTGACTGTTTCCTGGTGTTCTCTACAAGTTTAGATCCAATGAAAGACCTGATGGCATTTACCTTGGATGCTAAACCAACTAGTCAGGCTGAGAAGATGACCCAGACCTGGTTAAAGGCACTGAGGTTCTGGATTGAACGCCGAGGTCAAGGTAGGCATCTCAGAATAAAGTTCACTCTGAGGTGGAATTTCCTTACAGCTGGCAAATAGAGAAAGCTGATCCGTCCTCAGAAACTAAACTCCTCGTTTGGAGATGCAGGAAGTCGTGACTGTCTCTTCCTATCATATCCTTTCTAGAGAGTAGGCATGAGGGCAGCTGTTCTTTCAAAGAACCAGGCAGGAATTGCTCCTATAAAGACATATAGCTGATGGACACAGTGCTGTTTTTCAGGTGATAGTTTCAGGGTGGGAGCGCTCATTCAGGACTGGGAGACACCAACCAGGTCTAGACTGCAAAGCAAAGCAGGGCATGGGACTTATCTGTCTCTGAGACCAACTCGCACAGACCAGTCATGTCCACATAACATACCACTTGTCTCTGCATCTCTCTTTGGCCAACAATGGTATTTCTAAAGCCCTACATGGCATCTTTTCTTTTGAAGTTTATTTTTTCCTCACTGGAAGTGCCTGAATAAATGGGGGAGTAGTGATGCAACCCATCAGAGCAGTGTCTTTATAGCATGAGAATGAGGATGTGGGCAAATGTGGTCTTGTCTAAACTGCGTAGAAGGTGAGCCAGGCTGTGCTAACAGGCAAGTAGTGAGGATGACTAGCAGTACCATGCTTGAGTTTGTTTTGTGTGACAGTTTGAGCCCAGCTTGACATTCTCGGTCTTCCTACATTTTCTTTCTCCCAGGACAATCTCAACTGTGAACAAAAGCTGAGGGAGGAGAGATGTAAGTATCTACCCTGAGGGAAGGGTGCCTGGAGTCCATGTCCCTCCACGTGGGCTCACATATCTTACAGTGAACTGTCCTGGGTAAAATGCAGAACTGCACGACTAGCTCCCTGCCTGCCTGTGGAAAGAATTGCACTTAGAACTGCTGAGGAATACCTGATCACTTGGCAGACTTTTAGAAAAGAGAAATAGGGAGCTTGTCCATGTGTGCGTGTGTATGAGCATGCATGTGTGTTGGGGCGGCTGTCCCAACACCCGCTCTTTCGAAGATATGCGGCTTATAGGTGAATTTTCTGAGGAGCTTAATTCTGTTAATAAGGGTATGTTTGAAGCCCATTTACTGGGTTGGCACCCTCCCTTCATCCCCCCAAAGTTTAGGAAAAGTAATGACTAGTAGTTATATTCCAGCAATGCTTCAGGGAGCATTGGTGACTGAGCTGCTCTGGCTGGCGCAGTCCGTATATGCACAGAAAAGAGCCCTTGGCACCTAAGGAGTTTAAAAGTCAAAAATAGAGGCTTGTAGAGAGCAAAAGTCTTCTAGGGTGAAAAAGTGAATTATGTTTTTATTATTATTTTTGCCCTCAGTTTTATCTCTGATCTGTTCCGTGTATTTTACTAGGTGCATTTCTGACTTGCCTTGATTTCTGCATGTTGGTGCTGAAACAGGGTAGCCTTGGTTCTAAAAGCCATGAAAAAGAAAAATTACTTTCCCCACTGGTCAGGTATAGAACCTGGGACTCATTTTTCATTTCTCTGCTTTAATTAATACCTCCTGCGCCCTTTCTGGGAGTGGTGTGGTTTAAGATTATTAGAAAACTGACCTTTGAATATGGACCCCTCTGACTCCTTTCCTCTGCAGATTAACTCTGTTGTGTCAATATTTATGTTATAATCTTGGGAATCTCTGTATTTGTGTTTGGGAACTTATCCAGAGTTTGATTGTCTGGGAGAAAATAGGCTAGTTTGTGTATGTAAAAGCTTTTTCAGGTCAGGCAGAAAAGAAGTAGGTCAAATTTTATATCCTCAAATTTTGATCTGAGGGATGGGAAAACAAAAATAAAAAGCCATCACATGACTTAATGCTTCTGCTTTGAGACTTTTTTTTCTACTAGAGTTACTTTGAGGACACTCACACAAATCTATACACAGATACCAGGGCAGTGACTAATAAACAAGCTCAGTTACGTGAAATGGGGCACATCAAGTTCATTAACAGCTGTATGAGCCAGGTACTCATCTATTCTCACTTCCTTTTGTTTGCCTTGGAACTGCAGCACAGGTGGGGACGTTAAAAGGCAGAAGAATAAATTTGTCATATATTCAGCTGTTATTGTGTGGAATTGCCATCAAAACACAGAAGAATATACCCTATTCATCCATTAGTATGTCTTATCAGTTCTAGGTCAAGCAGTATATCTGCTGTCATTTTTTAAAATGGTCAATTATAGTTTTAATTAAATTAATTTAAAGCTTTAATGACAAATTTTGTATCTAAAGCCTTTCAGATCCTTTTTCCTTTATGAGTTGCAGCTTCTGAAATAGGATTGTGCAGTGACACCATTTCTAGGTGAGTTTTTTTAACAGCAACAACAGAGGCAATAACGTCCTGGACCTTTAACTGCCAGGTGTCCGTAAAATGGCGCTTCTCTGGGGAGTTGGAAGGAATGCAAAGGGAAGCATTAACTGGCTTGGCTGGCAGCCTAACCTGCAGTGGCTTTGCCTGTACTGTGGGAAAACTTACTGCAGTGTCATAGCCCTGTTACTATCAATTAGTGTCAATACGCACAAAGAACACCAGAAATAAGGCCAATGTTCTGGAAGTATAACAAGCAAAATGATGTTTTGCTGCAAAGCTGAACTTCCACTTTGTATGTGAAAGAGGATCCAGGACAGGAAAAACAACAGCAGATTAGTCATAAATTAGGGTTTTTTCCATATATGCTACTGTTTCAGATAGGTCATGGAAACTAATGAAGTCAGTGTTATGAGATGAAAGGAATCCCGTGGTGACCTGATACGAACTCATAGAAGCCTGACAGGAGGATTTGGCAGGGCATGCGGAGGACCTTTTTTTATCATCCAATGGCTCCTTTTAACAGCAGCTCTTATCATGCTGTCAGCTGAGCAAATAAAATCGGCCTGCTTCTCAGGCCTCCCCTCCAGTACCTTCTAATATCAGAGAGCTGACTTGATTTTCTGACTCTGTTTGAAGGCTGCACATGATTCTCGCCAGAGGAAACGGGGGTCTGGTCTGTTGACCAGAAGTGTTGCCCCACAGACAGCATACAAGCTGTCTTGCATGCAAAGAGTGCAAGCATCCTGCTCTTGGCTGGTCGCTGCAGTCAAAGCTTAGAAATAAGGACTGTTAGCCATTGGTTATTCATTTGTTTTTGTAACGTCTCCTCTGCATTTCTCTGTGCTGTGCAGGTCTGCACTGGTGCAGTAAAAGAAGTAAACACAACAGCCTGTGGAAACTGAACCTCATGGCATGCAACTATTGTAATTTACATGTTTCACACTGCTATCTGCCTCCCATGGGTAACAGGGACAACACCGACATATCTGTACTGTCAGTGTGTACTCACCAAAACCAGAACAGAGCCTGCAAATTGGAGAACAGTTTGGTTAATATCATTAATAGTCATTGCGATCAATTTTCTAGCATCTAAATTCATCAACATGATTGTAACGGCTGAAGCCTGGCTTAAAATCCACCCCTGGCTGTCAGTATTTGTGGGTCTCTTGCTCTGGTATACTGCTATATTTATTTGCTTACGTTTCTTTAATTCATTTATTTATGTGGAAATGATGTTAGTATGCGATTTTAATGGTTTTTGGAAATGAATTTTTGCCCTATCTAAGGATATATTGCTCAGGTGTTCGGTGCGTGCAAATCAGAATCAGTCTATTGTTAATCATAATTTTGTAGCCCTGCTTGGAAAATAATAGTGTTGATAGTGAAATTTATTATTGTTTTCTTGTGCATTGTTCTAGATTATACACAGTTCAGAGACCACATGCTGTGCTCTCCACCCCTTAGAAATGCGACTCCTTGCTAGTGGTAGAAATAATGCAGTATTATGCACAACTGCCTGAGACAACTCTAAACAGTCCATCTTGGATACTGGGAGCAACCCAAGTTAGTACAGAGTTCTGATTGGGTTGAAATTATGGCTCATAAAACTGCTGGCACTTGAGTGAATTCATTTGGAACCATCATCAGCACCTCCATATGACACCGCGTTGCACCATGTAGACAACCTTTGAAGCCCAGGGACTTCAGTCATTGCTGGGCAGCAAACACAGGGGTTTTGAGAACCTATCTTTTGAGGTTAGCCCTTTGGCTAAGCATCCAAAACCAGTGCGATTGTTTCGGATGAACAACTTGGTTGCACGGTATGCTGGTGGTGTAAACTAGTGAGAACCCTTTCCAAGGGTGATGAAGCTATTTGGTTTGGTACATCTACCCTGGAAAACAATAAAAGAAACCCTGGATGACTCAGCTAGAATTCCTTCTGATGACACCAGTTGCAATGCGATTCCTTTTGCAATCCTCACTCTCTTCAGTTTACTTGTATCTTTGGCAGAAAACTTGCCCTTGAACAGCGATTATGCAAGAGCAAGACTGAAAGAGCAATTCAGAAAAGTCACCCTTTAGCAAGACCTAAATATCTTTTATAGAACTATTCTCCTAATCTGAATATAGCCATAGTAATTGCCTATAAACCCAGCAGCTCTTCTTTCAGGTATTCTGCTGCATAAAGAAAATAGATATAATAAAGTGGGAAAGTCTTTTTTGCCATCTTGAGTAAAAATAGCATATTTCAAAGAACAATAGAAGAATCACTGACCTATTCAAACCTGAGTCTTCGTGGTTCTGCTACATGGTAAAACGCCTTCATACCTTAATGGTATTTTTCAAGTAGTGTTTGGTCTTCAATACCCTGCTTTTAGCACCTGAGATGTAGACCAAAATTGTTGCGTGTCTGTCTGCTTACATAGTCTTCAACATTTTTTTTTTTTTTCTAAAAAGACGACCTGAGCTTCTCTAGATTTTATCATTTCTCCTTCTGATATGCCATTAAGTTTCACAAAAAAGCAATACAAAGTCACCACCTCAAATTGTCAAATGGTAAACTGTGTACTCAAAGGTTTGTGCATGTCCATAACTGCAGTGGGTTTGCATCAGGCAAACACCTTCTGCCCTTAGGTGTTCTATTGTTAAATATTTATGTAAAATATTAATATTTTTAAGAGTGCTACTTAAACCTGTTTACTTGTTCCCTCCTGCCCCAATTGGAGGTCTGAATATGCTGGTTTGTATAGCTCTTTTGCCCAGTTTAGGGAGCTGCGGCCCCTCAGAGAGCCTGGCCCCCAGGCTCACACAGCACCCTGATAGTTACTCTCACTTCAACAGGAAAATGTAGCTCCTATTTTTATTTTTTTAAAATAAATTATTTTTAAGTAGATGCAATCCTAGGATATTTCATTCACTTCTAATAGTCAATGTGAAAGTGGTGGAATGATCTTGGTTAAAGAAAAAATTCTTTTTATCAGCGTCTCACACTGATACATGGAACATGACTGGACAGCAAGAAGATGTAGACAAAGCCTTGGATTTAGCAGTACAAAAGCCTACTTAACTAGGCGAGAATATTCCTAGGTATAACTGACATAATTGAGCTAGAAAACACCTTTAAAGATCACTCAGTCCGCCTCCCTGCCCAAGAGATGATCATCTCTACCAATGGTACACCTGACAGTTTATTTAATTTATTCTGAAAGACCTTCAAAACTGGAGAATTCACGATCATCCCACATCATTTATTTCAGTGTTTCACTACTTTTATTCTTGGGAAGCTCTTCTTGACTTTGCTTTTGCAATTTCTTTGCAAAGGAAAGAAAAAACTTTGCTTTGCTTTGTGCAGTCCTGGACAGAAGACTTCAAGGAAGACCTTGCCAGTGCTAACCTTCCCTCATCTTAGAGAACACACTCCTGTTTGTCTGATTTTGTTTTTCAACAGTATGACTGCTGATTCAAGTTCAGGTAATAACGCAATTTCTACAACCTCTTGTAAAGACAATTTATTCACCCTTTCCTGCCTTATCTAGATTATTCCTTCCAACAGTAAGACTTTGGTCTTGTTCTTAAAGGGATGCCATTTTTTTCTCCAGGTCATTTCTTCAAATAATCAAAATTATTTTGAATTCTGGTCCTATCTTCAAAAGAGCTTTCAGGTCTTTCCAATCAGATTTTATCTGAAGATCTAATAAACTTTTCTTTTTCTACCATTTCGGATTTTTTTTAGTGAAAATATCAAGTATCAGGCCCAAGACACACATCAGATAAGCTTCATTAAACACATTGTTACATTTAAAGGTGAACATGAAGGTGAGAGAACAATCTGTGATAATTTATAAATTGAGACAATTTACTTCTCTCCACCCTGAAACAAGAGGACAACCAGTGATCAGACGATGATTCAGGTGCAACTTGGTTTTTCATGTTCTTCTGAGGCAGCGTGATCGGCTGCTACTCTAGACACGTAATCGAGTCCAGCGTAAGTCTTTTCATGGAAGGAGCAAATCGTATGCATTGGTATATTACATAGAGCTTGCGATATGGTGATGAGGAAGATGAAGAAATCAACACTAGAAAATTAAATGAAAGAACATGAAGGATGCTCCTTGATCTTTGTGTAAAGGGAATTTTTCTATATGAAATTTGGAACAACCCTGACTGCAGACTGAGGTTAAAATAAGAATACATACTGAATGTTGGTCAGAGGTCCAACCCTGAACATCAGACAGATGTCAGAGACATCAGGGAAAGCCGAAGGACCATAAAGTGATCTATGAAGGTATTTATGGTATTCTGTTCCATAAGGCAAAAAGAAAAGAGAATTCCTTTAGTCTTAGCCTAAGGAAGAAAAGGTTTAACAGTGAGGATATGTCTGAGCAATGGAACTTTATAGAAAACCAGACAGAAAGAAGTCACAGTTTGATAAGGAGACTTGAGAGATGCCTTTTTGGATGTTGGAAAAGATAGCAATGACAGATACCAAGGCTCAAGGAGTGATTATCCAGTGAAGTGTCTTGTCTGCATAAAATTATTTACTTTGTGAATAAAAAAGAAAAGAAGTGATAAGCAGTTGTTTAATCTTTCTGAAACTCATTCCAGACCCACTGAAATCAATGGAAAAGCTACATTGACTTCATGTGGTTTGGAATAAATCCCTTAGAGTGTGCCATTGAAACATTACAGGATAAATTAATCCCTGGTGTAATTTTATCAAAGTAAATTGAATTTATCCTAAGGGTCAGTTATGTCAAATATACATTCATTCTTTCGTTTACTCATTCTTCCTTTCATTCATTCGAATGGGATCTCAGTGTGCTGTAAACAGTGTGCTTACTGGAAAAAGACAGGAAATGTGCACTGTGAAGAACGTTAGTTAACGAGAAATACGGTTTCAAAAAGTATTTGTTCCAGCACATATTTTTAAATACCTTTCATAATTATGAAACTTGCAAGAAAAAAAAAAAAGCTGAAAAAAATCCCTCATACACCATGAGGGGGACACTCCTCGTATTCCATTAGATTTGTGGTTCCTATCTGATGAAAACAGCACTGAGCTGGAACAAACAATGCGTCAGGGATGATTATGTAACATGAGATGAAGAAATATTTCTCAACCCAGTGCCAGGAAAGCTACAGGCAATTCTGGAAGTCACATGCTTTCTGGTGGGATTTTTTTTTGCATTTCTGTTTTTGTATCTTGTACAAAAGGGTAGCCCTATTTCGGAAGTCAAGTTGCAGGAGGAAACAGCCAATAGAGAGGATCTTTTCTGTGTTTGTGAATTCCGGTTGAACCACAATGAGCACATTCTTCCTTCTCTCTTTTGTGTGTGTGTGTTTGGAGTTTTGTTCTTGTAGTAGTGAAAGTTAAACGGATAGAAAGGGATCAATGGGGACATTGTTGAACTGACCTCCGATGACCATCGGAAAACAAACGAGGGCCAATAGATGGACACTGCCCTAGCTAGCCATGACTGCGGTGTGTCATACCTATTTTCAGATTAATTATTGTATACTGGATTCTATACTGCTATGTTCTGCTCATAGTGTCATTAAAGACTAAATGCCAGTGGGAGATTCAACACTGCATCGTAAGAAAACAGCAGATAAATGTCTGAAGAAAAAAATGACCAAAAAAAAAAACCCAAAAAACCCCAAAGCAAAGCAAAACAAAACAAAGAAGGGATTTTGCATAGTAGCATATAATATGTCCAAAACGCAGTGATAAATTGATAATTAGAACTATGAAAAATCTGAATACAATTCAAAACACATTTCTGTGAACATCGTGCCAATTTCAGCTGTCCCAAGCTGGCAACAACGTATCTGCATAAGGAAGGCAGGGGCTGAACAAATCCTAAACCTCAGTGCAAAATGTAGTCAATCCACGGATGGGTTGGTTACACAAGGCTGGTGGAACTATCACACTAAGCAGTTCTGTCTAACTGCGTAGTCTGGAACAATGTAAAACATTGCTGCAATATGGAGCAAAAACTATGAAAATTGCTTTCAAAACTAGGATCCTTTTATACTAGGATGCATTCACTAATTTTTATCTTGATAATTTCAAATCTCAATTATTTACAAGGACAGTTTAGACAGGTATTTAATGTCTGCACAACTCGATTTTGGTGTCTTCATTTGAGGGCTAAATCCTACCTCAAGGTTCATATCCTGCTAATATTTCTGATGTTAGAGATATACATAGTTATAACTATAGAAGTGGTGAACAATTGTGTTGAAACCAGAGTTACAGTGAGTGAAAACTTTGGGACAATACTTGAAAAAAAGCCTATTATTATCTATTTCTCTCCTGGGGACTACTTAGATGTTAAAAAATAGACAGTAAATATTAAGTGTCAGAGAGCTATTTCAAATTTACACCTTAACCCAGATTCATTTGCCAAGTAGGTAAATAAGATTAATTAGTTGGAGGATTATGTTTTGTGTTGTGGAAGTGAAAAAAATTGTCTAATCGTGTGAATCACTGGCAGTATCTAGCAAAAGCCTCTACTCGTTCCTGTGGGTAAATCAGGTGACCAGGAGAAACAAAGACTGATAAAAATCAGGCAGAGAAGGAGCTTCCTCTCTCCTGAATCAGGAATCTACTATGGATACTGTAGTGTTTTGTTTCCTTACTTTGCCTAATGTCACTTTCTCTCCTCAGACAAGGTCAGAGAAGCACAACAGAGAAGCAGCCTCCCCTTCCCCCACCCCCAGGAGGAAAAAAAAAAAAAATGAAAAAAAGTGGGGCTATTTTTTAGAGAACATCTTTCCTTTCATTGTTCTATGTTGTCTTCTATGGAATGACCCTGGATGGCGAAAACAAAACACAAGACTGAAATGATCCCTTTATTCTCTTCTATGGAACTCTAAACCAGATAATGTTTTTGATTCAGGAGCAGTAAGAATTTCACAGAAAATCCCAGGTAGTTTCCTCCTAGTTTTGCTTCTTCCTCTTTTTGTTAACTGTCTTTTACTTATCATTCATGAGGTAGCTGATACCAAGAGAGATATGCATTGTCTTTTGTCACTATAAGTTTAAATATATGCAACAACTGCCTGGCTCCAATCCCACAAACTATCCAAAAGATATGTTTCAAGTATATTATTTTTGTGTATTATGCCCCATTTGCAAGGGCATGTAGCGACAGGGTGAGGAGTAATGGCTTTAAGCTAGAGCAGGGTAGGTTTAGATTAGGTGTTAGGAAGAAGTTCTTTACAATGAGGGTGGTGAGGCACTGGAACAGGTTGCCCAGAGAGGTGGTGGAGGCCCCATCCCTGGAGACATTCAAGGCCAGGCTTGGTGAGGCTCTGAGCAACCTGATCTAGTTGAAGTCCCTGCTTACTGCAGGGGGGTTGGACTAGATGACCTTTAATGGTCCCTTCCAACCCAACACATTATGATTCTATGATTACGTATCTTTCTCTTTTGCAAACCCTTCAAACAGCTTTTATATTTCATTTTTTTTATTCCCCAGCTGATGATCCAGTGGCTCAGGGAAGGATGGCCACCCCAAGAGAGATTTTCGTACCTTCACAGACTTCTTGCAAACATCTGACAGTGACAATAAAAAGAATAATTGAAAAAATTGCCAGAAGGATATGTTAAACATACTTGATTGAGGAATGGATGAGGCTATTATTGTTTTAATCTAGATCTGGGCATATTCGTATTCTAAGGACCTCAAGGCTACAAACACTGTCCCAAAAATCAGACAAAACAGGTCAAATTCTTCTCTCAGTTATACTGGTATAGAGGACATCTGTATTGAATTCAGTAGATTTACAGGGAGATGTAAACTCAGAAAGAATCTCCACCACAGAATATTAAAACTCTAGATTAAATGTTTTTAGCATATTTTGAGTGCCAATGCATATTAGCAAACATAATATTTACGTAATGTTTTCTTTTAATACCCATTTCAAAAGTACCTTTTGGCACTTGGTATAATAAACTAAGTTTCAACAATGAAAAGTACTCATACTTCCCTAGTAGGAATAATGCCTCTCAAAAATCTTCAAAAACAACGTCTTCTTTTCTTGAGCCCTGTGGTGATTGGGACAGCAGTGAACTGCTTTTCTGGGAAGGAAAAAAGAACAGAGAGGAAGTACGGCCTCAATTTGTGCCATGTATTTGCTGCTGTTTGAACCTTTCACACAAAAGGTGACTCAGATCAGTAGCATGCCCAAAAGGCATCGCAGTGGAGTACTGAGAGTCTGACCACGCTGTACTCTGAGCACAGGATCTATCCTTCTGGTTTCTGTGGGTCAAAGTTAAAGGTGATTTTTAAGAAGTTAATTACTATTAGTTTTTGTCCTGATACACCCCGTATTCAGATCATTTGAAAAACTCAAACTAAATATTAGGATGTGTTACCCTGTGTCTTCATGAAAATCTAATGAGAGGAACCAGCAGATAGTAAACAAAAACATTCTTGTTATTTATGTGCTGACACGGAGTCCAGTTCAGTCCCATTCTAGGGATTTTATGGGCACTTGTGGAAAAAGTCGTGTTTTCCATTCTCAATAGTTTAGGCTAGCCAAAGTGAGAAATCCCCATTTCACAGAGAGGAAACAAAGCATTTGCTGAAGAAAGTCTTCACTGAAGCAGCAATTAAACCCAGACCACAGTCCACGTATGAGGTAAAAAACCTCGACAACAGTCATCTTCCAACTAGAAAAAATCAGTGTGCTGCCTCAGAACACTTCCTGCACAGTGACACTGAGCATGAACTGGTGTCTCCTTTGACGATAAATACATGAACTTGTTGCTTATTTTCTTAATGATGTCAATAGGGACTTCCTCTGTAGAAAATACAGGATGTGTCAGGTAGAAAAGATACATGATTTGCATCTGCATTTGCTTTCTGCATACCAATTTATCTCTCAGAGAAAGTATTCCAAACTTGCAACAGATTAACACAGTTCTTCTGAACTGCTTTTATTTAAAGTGCAATATAGACAAGCGTTTCCTTTTCTGGGCCCAAATATGGAATTTCCCCAGAACTACCCTGGCTTGAAGCCCAGGACGAACAAAATTCAAATGAAAGTCAATAAACATAATGATTTCATCACTGTAATTTCCTGAGTCGTAGGAATGGCCTATATTTTTTAAAAAGTCACTTAGATTTGAGGTTTCAGGGTCGAATACTCTTCAGTGTTTGCTATCTAGTGGAATTTCCAACCTAGTTTTAGGTTCCCAGGTGAGTAAAGAGAACTCAACACCTGAGAAGCCAGTGGTCTGGAAAGGGTTTTGGTTTTAACCGCTATTTGAATACTGTGCTTGCCTCACTCTTGCAGTGGGGAAATACATTCATCACAACTTTTCATTATCTCTTCCATATATAGATGAATAAAAAAATGCAAAAGCATATGCAGTGACAAAAGTTACATTTTATGCCTGGAAATCTGCTCTAATGCCTACTTTTATTTTCTCACAATTCTAAATAAATCAGTGGAAAAGATTATTTTCTATATTATAAGTGAGCATACATCTCTGACTTCTTGTGAGTTTTAAAGTCTAAGTATCATCCTTGGATGATTCATATTATATGTGAAAAAAATAAAATTCCACTGTGATTTCCTTTTTTTTTTTTCTTAAATATGACAATATATCAAAACCAGAGATATTGAAAGTCTTCTTTTCCAAGTCCTCTATTGATCACCCAGAAGCAGATATAATGGAATTCAGACTTCTCTCTAAGGAAGTACAGATGCATTCAAAACCTCTCAGTCCAGCTAATAGTTTGCTATGCCAGAATGAAATCAGAAAACTGACTGAATTTATTTGCCCTTTCAAGGACATGTTCCTGCACACAGCCTGATCTGTGACCTGTAGTAAATCAAGCACGCATAACTATGAACTAACTTACTAATTTTGTATGCTGCCTCCCTCCAGTTAAACAGATGTATGGTTTATCTCAGTAAAGACTGACCGTCAACCAGCAGTTGCTATTCTTCTTTTTGCTAGAAACTCAACCCCGCAACAGCAAATTACGTTACTGCATTTTCCTAGGTAAAATACATTTTTGCGTTATTTTCTCCTTAGCTATTTCTTTCCTGGTAAATCTTACTGCATGTCTTATGAAAGTGAGAGCACCTCTTGGCCATTGAATGCAGCAGATCTGGAGGATGGACTGGACACAATGAGTAATTAGAATAAAACAGGTCCTGATCTGCTTCCATCTTGATTTTGCACCAGCCAGAACTAACACTGAAAGAAGGAGGCAGGAGTCCAGAAGAGGAAGGGGGAAGTGAGCCTGTTATTAAAGAGTGTTTTGATGTTTACATATATGGAGCAAAATTATATTTGTGCAGGTACATTTGTTTTTTACCATTTTCTGCTTTTTAAGTGCACTACCTCCAAACATGAACATTCATTTAATGTTGTTTCATTTTCTACAGACTTGAACAATGATACACTGCACTTCAAATCTCCAAAGCATGTCACAAACACTGTACTGCAACTTCAGAAGAGAATGGGGGGAAAAAAGAGAAAACTGCATCTAAAAGTTGATGAGGAGTGGAATTTGGAAAAAGAAAATAAAGGGAAGCTTTATCCAGGAATCTCAACAGATTTAAAGAACTCGGGCACATTCTTCACAAGTATTGCTTGCATGTTTGAAGGCCATTACAGTCAAAATAGTACATTCAAATCTTTTTCTTATTTATATGGTACTGGAGTGTATGAACCCTGAATGTATTAGTTCAAGGCCAAAAAGCTCTCAGTGGTTTATGTTTGAATTTGATTTATGCATACAAGAAAAAGTTTATTTTTTCTATGAAAACATGTGAGAGATTTCTCAGAGGGTTTTCTATGACCAGGGCACTCTAGGCCACCATGGCATCATCTGTAAATGCCTGTACTGTAGATGCCTGCTTTCATGACACTCCATAATGTGCACTTTTGCATGAGCACTTTTGCAAAAATGAAACATTTGCTTGGGTCCAGAGGCAGCTATAAAAAATTCTCTGAAAAAAGTGGAAAAGGACAGTGGAGTCTAGTGGGTGGATGTGAACACACACAATGACAATATAATGAAAAATAATAAACAAAATGTGATGGATTTGACTCAGTTGAATTTCCTCCTCAACATCTATAAAAACAAAAGAGACATCTTTTACGACTTTTAGTAGTCCTGCTGGGTGAGACAAGGAGCTCTGACTTCCACAGTGCCAGAGCCCAGGTTAAAGGGCTCCCTTTTTTCTCCCCTCCCACTGGCAGCAGCAATTCAGAGCTTTGCCAGGCTGCTTCTGTTTTCTGCTCTCCCTCACGCAAACAGAGTTATTATTAGCTTCCAAGGCTCGTGCATGAGAAAAGAGATGTGCCCGCCTCTCACACTGGCCCAGGGCTCTTGGGCTGTGCTTGGTGCCGGAGCAGCTCTTCCCCTTATCTCCCAGGAGAAGCAGGGGCATCAGATGACTGTCCCTGCAGTTGCTGGGTGGTAGCTGGCTTATGCTGAATAGGGTAAAATTCATCTTAGGGGAGGGAAACACTGCATACCAAAAGAGAGCTGCAAAAGTGAAGAAGTGAAAAGCAGACACGATGTGAGGTATTATGGCAAGTGGTGGAAAATTTTGATTCGTGTCCAGAGAAGTGAACCTTAGAAAGGTTTGGCAACATGGAGAAAAGGGGGCAAATGCCAGCCCCTTTTCTCTTTCTCCAGCAACAGAGGGTGAGAGGGAGATAGGGTCAGGAGATGACTTGGTGAAAGGGGGAAAGTTATTCCTTCAAACTCAGCTCTACAGCTGGCATCAGGCCTGAAACCTGTGAGAGTCCTTGTTTTTCTCGGTCTTGTCATCTTGCTGGCAGGTGAAAGGCAGTCAGAGCTGCCACGTGTCACAAATAACACATGGCACCTGAGCATCTGTCATGCCTCCTCACATCCCAGGTAGAAGGTCACTCGCTGTACTCCCAGGGAGCACTATTTGTCTCACAGGAACACGCTGCAGGCCGAAAGTCAAGCAATCACAGGCTCCAGACTCAGTTGACTGTCGTTAATAATTCCTTGTAGTTCACAACCTTTGTAACCAGCCTGGGCTTCATTTCCCTAAGCAACTCAGCAGGCAGCTATTGGGACATGTGCGAAAACAGAGATAATACAAATATATTACTACACAAATAGCCACAGGCTTAAGAAAGGTAGACCTTTCAAGTTTTAAAGGGTACATGTTCAGGTTCGTATCGCGATGCAGGCCCCCGTGCAGTACTGAGTGGCGTGGCGTGCTGGAGTCCCTCCAGCCTCACCCAGAGCTCAGCAGCAACCACCTGAGCTCAGAAAAAGCAACGTATCCAGCGTGGCTTCTCAGAATAACCGGATCCATACTAGTGAAGCAGTCCTGAGATGACGCCCTCAGCCATCAGTAAAACTGAAAATCCTAGAGAACCGGCAAAATGCTTGCTGTACTAACCTAGGACCCATTGGGCAAATGAAAGAAGATCAAATATTTTGGGGATTCATCCTAAAAGATACCATGATGCTCTTTTCTTAAGAGGCTGTCATCTGCTGGGGGGGAAAAGCCATAAACAACAAAAACCAAGTTGCTACCGTTGAGTCAGGTTGATTGCAATCTCTGCTCATTTTGTTTTCAGTAACTCTAGCTGTGAGCAATAGAAAAGAATGAATGTATTAATTGCTAAGCTGTATTAAGAGTTTAAGTAAATGATAAGTTTGGAATTTCCTTTAATGGCTTATTTACTATACTTACAGTAATGTTTTGAACTATGTACTGAACTTTTAGATCTGTCATAAGACTTTTCTTACTTTGCCTGGAGACACATAACATGTCAGCCTTCTGCCGTGAGCTGTTTTGCTGTGTAGTGTTGGTGATTTATTCACTCTCACTCAGATCGACACAGATGGGATTGTGCTTACAGAAAAATTTTGTTTTCAGTAAGCAAGAACGAAAGTTTCAGTTAGGAAACAAATTCGGGTTTCCTGGGGTGAGATGAATTTTACCCTATGAAATCTTCTTAAAGCCAATGAAAGTCTTAATTTTCCTGTGCCTTAAAAAGAACAAGGATGAATTATGAGATTTGCAGTAAGAGTTGCAATAGTACTTGTGAAGTAGCACCTGTGAAGACATAAGGGCAAGGTGCACAGAAAGCTGATGTACTTAGAAAATATGGACAAGCTTTTAGACATTAAAGGTCCTCTTCATACTTTAAAGTTTTTGGAGTTTTTTTATACACTGAGATGTGTTTGCTGAACTCTGACACAGGAAATACCATACACAGAAATTTCTATAAAAACTGTTGTGGACTGACAAGAATTCATAGGAGATGCCATTGTCCAGTGGACTGTCCAGAGGGATTTTGACTATGGCAGAGATGGGGCAATGCACATGTGACAGCACTTTTGACCTCTAAATATTAGCTTTGCCTCGGTGTAACTTGTATTTTTGCATGATGGTCTATAGCTTTGGGGCTTCAGGAGAGGTTACAGAAGGGCTTTAGTCAAATAGTAATGCAAGGGTGGCACAGCAACTTAAGCAATAAGAGTTCATTAACTAGCTGGAGTCACCCTGCTACTCTGACCTCTTTATTAACCGAACAACTCCGGATAGTTTGAAAGCCTCACTGTACAGCTACGCTTACACAAACTAAGTTGTCCCAAATGGTGTAATGCAAGTGTGCTAAATCAAGTTGAATCTTAAGCTCTGTGAGTGGGTATCACATATGATACTGAGCAACTTCAATTTAGTAGTGATAGACATATTAATTCATCCCAAAACTCTACCTAATTTGACTTTAAAATTAAAGTAAAAAGAGAAAAGAGAAGTCTCAAAAGAAAAAAAAAAAAAAAAGCTCAGCAGTAGGGATTGTGCCATTCCTTTATAAACCCTTATTGCTTTGACAAACTCCAAGCTATTTCATTAAAATAAGGTCTATTTCATTAAAAAAGACCTGTTGATTAGCAAGGCTAAGAGTCCTCCAACTTAACTTTAAACATCTAAAAGACGGACATTTCAGTCTGAGCTAGTCATTTTAGCTTTTCCTTATAGTCAGAAGCTGGGAACAAGGTGATTCATGTGACCTGTCTTCCAATTGCTATCTGAACATGAGACGAATCTGTCTCTGCCTATTTCTCCTCATTGAGGAGAACGAGAGTTTAGGGTGAATAGTTCAATCTTAGATGTTTAAGTTTTAAATGTGTAAGTTACGGTAGACTAAATCTTATCCTTCTTCTGTCTTCCTGCCTATATTATTTCTTTCATTACATTTTCTTCTGTATTCAGTCTGTCTTAACAGTAAAATTTCCTCAACCTATCTTGGGAATTGACTCCACAGCACGGTGGACCAGAAGTCATGTAGCTTACCCTGATACTGAGTAATATCAAATTTCTTCCACAGGTTACCTCAGAAACAAATGTCTTAAAACATTCAGCTGTCACTGACTTTTCCTGGTTCTCTCCTTTTCTTTTTTTTTCTTTGTTAGCCTCCTTTTCTATGTAATTATTGTGTAATAGGACCTCTAAAAGTCTAAATTATCAAGCCATGCATGCAATGATTGGAAAAATACATAACAGTAACAAAGATTTCAGTAGTGCAATAACTGCAGTAAATAATTTGTTAGTTTTCTCACCTCCCTCCTTGAGCATTAGTATGTGGGAGCATGTTTTAGGGAGGAAAGCGGAGCTCAGTTCTCTTGCTTGTTGAATCTTTGAGTTCTATTTTGTTTGAACAAGAAGCCAAGAGAGCGGCTACTTTGGAAGCATTAAAATAGCAGAAAACATGAGCAAGAGAGCATGCATAGCAAATAAAATGGTTTATTTTCACACAATGCATGATGATCTAGAAAATCATTACGAGTGACATTTACTGAAAATATTCCCACTGACAACACTTACCAGACTGCCTGACTTCTGGCCTTATTGTACAAATCAATGCAACACACAACAGTATGGAGCAAGCAACTTCATCAAACATATTTTTCCCTCTGTTGTTACTATTACCTTAATATAAAAGCTCATAATACATAGTCAGAAATGTAAATAGCATTCTTCAGTTTTACTGCATTTTCTTTTTGACAATTATGTTAATTTATTATATGTGAAACATATTTATTATATGTGTGTACTGTATAACTTGCCACATTTCTGTACAGCATGTGTTACTTTAAGATTTGTTAATGACACAGTAATTGCCATGTTTTTCTGAGTTGGGTTGTCATAACCTGTCTGAGCTCTACAGAAAGACTGGCTAATACGAGTTCCCATTGTGAAAACAAAGAGAAAGGAAGACAAAAAAAAAGAAAACCAAACCGCAACAACAGAAGATTATGACTATCATTCCAAAATTACTCATAAAACACCAGAAACAGTGGAAATCCATGTGAAAAAGTGCATTATCTACAGGGAAATTTTGCTGGATTTTTTGTTCTGTTTCTAGTCTGCTTAGCCCAATCCTCAACAAGAACTACTGCAAACCTTAAAGAGGATCCCACAAACTTTGTTCTCAGACGCATGCACCTAGAAAGCAAATAAAATGCAGGCTCATTTGAAGTCTATAAAAAAGCTGCTGGGAAAACTGCAGGTGGCTGAGGAATCTGACAGGGACTGCAGTGCTCTGTGGTACATTCCTACTGTCTTCTGTGCTGAACAGAAGATGATGTTGCTGCTTCACAGCAAATTTGGAGGTTTGGAATTTGCAGGATTGAAACAAAATATTTGAAACACAGTCTGAATATGTAGTTGTACCAAAAACATGGGTCAAAGGCTTTTTATTCAGAAATCTCATTGAAAGCATCTTCAAAATCTGTTCAGCTTCATTAATGATTCAGCTTAAATAAAACAACACCTTTCAAGAAAAACACATTTTGTCAAAAACTGCCTGACCAACGCTGCCCTGTGTTTAGAGAGGCCATTTAAAAATAGGTTTAAAGGCATTTTTAGAATTGCAAATTAGGGGAAATCTATTTACTTGAGAAGTGTAGATCCATAAATAATGCTGAACTTCTATCTTCATCTAGCAACAACTGGTATTTCTGACAAGTTGCAATTACTTTTCAAGGACAAAAGCTGCATGTGACTTTCCAGGACAAACCCTTCAATTCCTGCTCAGAACTCAGCAACCTTTCTGTTACTGACCTCTGCTACAGAGCTATCTGACTTTTTCTTTTTTTTTCAGCTACCTGACCTTTTGCAGAAAAAAATAATAATCCTAATAAACAAGAAATGTACTACAAACAGCATAGCTTATATATCTGTTTAAAGCAGCTTTCTGCTATCAGTTTGTCTCTCTGCTGTTTACTTGTAGTCTCCCTGTTCTCCTCTGCCTACCAGCACCTGTGATAATTACTTTGTTCTGTTATGTTTCCAGAAAAATTCTCCTCTGGATAATGTCCTTGTATTTTTACATATCTGAAGACCATCTTGCTCACAGCTGGAGCTTTAATAATAACAGAGAGGACTTGACATACTCACCAGGATTTCAAACTGGCCTTGCAGAGAAATGGGGCTCATCCCTGGGGCAAATTTACAAGAAGTAAAAAAGGTAAAAATTGCTGAGTTGAGTTAGATTCTTTTGTAAGACCCCTGTTCTCAAAAACTGGATTGCAGAGTGAATGAAGAGAGATAGATACACATTTCTTTCTCCAACAGTACTAACCAGGCAGCTGTAGGTCACACACAGAGTTAATTAAATCACTTGAAGAAGACATGACCATAAAAACCTCAACTTGTATTGTGAAGTTTTCATACTAAGCCTTTCTCTCATATTTTCTGCTGGTTCAGACCAACAAAATTATAGGTGGCTTTGCTAAATATAAGCCATCAGAATATGAAAGACACATTGCTAAGGAAATCTCTCTAGAGTCTGTGGCTCAAAAATGAGAAGATTATGTAAGACTGAAGATAAATTGTCCACTTTATAAACCTTCCACCAAGGTTTGAAATCAGGTTTTTTAGCCACAATTGAATAAGATTGCATACTTCTTTAAGTAAGAAAGAGCACATTAAGTGCGTGTGAGAGATTGTGAAAAAGGCTGATTTTAAAAAATTAATTTTACTGTTTTAATAGCTCCATCTGAAAATAATTCTAGATTCAGACTAATAGGAGTTGAGGAAACTATCTTCTCAGCCAGTGTATGTTTGAATTTAGGAAGCCTAAAGCACTTTTTGCCATGCTATTATCAGACCTTAATGGTATCAAAAGTACAAAAATCCTTCAGATAACTTTTCCCTGCTAAATGGCTTCTTGTTCTGAGGTACCTGGAAACAGGTCTGGTTTTCAGCTCATTATCTGTTCAGCCCTCTGTGAAAATCAGGCTGGAGTGGTGTTTTATGTGTTACAGTCTCCCTGGGAGAAATGCAGGCCATGAGGAAAGCATGGCTGACAGATATTTGAAATTCCCTTTAGGTATGCCCTCACAACCAAATCCCAGGGGACAGGATCTTCCAGATACACAACATACCAGCCATCGAACTGCCATGGGATTGCTGGCACTTCAAACCCGTGGTGTGTGAGCACAAGAGTGTTCAATAATTCAGGCAGTGCCAATCTGGAATGGTTGAAAAGCCTCAAATATAAGGTATTTTGAATGTTTTGGACCTGTCAAAGCAGAAATCCCCAAAGCTTTGTTTTCTGGTGTAATTTTCAATATATTCTAACTAGAGAAGATGTATTGCTAGGTGATAACCCAAGAAATATTCAGGGAAGGAGCGTTAGTGTTTGAACTGGATTGATTAATTCCATTGACAACACAGAAGTAATTTAAAAAAATAATAAATCTACTTTTTATGACAGACAAGTTCCTACCTTCAAGTCGATTTTATGTGCAGCCTACACATTTCAGAAGGAAGGTTTCTGTGTGCTACCATGAGATGTAGTTGTCTGAAAGAAAGAGAGAGGTATGCAAATGTAAAAAGAAATTAATAAAAGAAATCTATATTACAGATTAGTGTACATGTCATATTTTTCTTTATTCCAGTCTGAGAATCTTTAAAAGCACTTTAGAGTGGTTAATATTTTGTCTCCACCGACCTGTGTTGAGCTTGCTCAAGATTTATGATCAAATATAACGTTTTTCAGAATCAATAGTTGGCTGGTCAGAAAGGATTTCCTCAAGCATGTACAGCTAGGAGGCTGCCTGAAGATGCTGAACACTTTCCTGCTCTGCAGCAAAGGGCCATGGGGGATTTTATCATAAGGTCAATTACTTATGGGTGGATGGAGTTTTCAGGTCTTTTGCACAATTACTTTGGTCATCATTTTCTGTAACCGGGAAGGAACAGGAAATCAAAATATCTCGGTAAGCTTATTCAAAGTTTGGGGTCGAATTCCTATTATAAATTGTTGTAACTCTGTCTGCTTCAAGAAAGTGGTGTTGATTTACCTCAGCTGAGTGTGCACTGGTAGACGGGTTCTGTCTCCTTGCTCTCACTTTTCGGATAGCGTGTTGGAGAAAAACATAGCATTTTGTATTATCTTTGGAATTTGTTGCGCAATTTACAATTTCCATTGAAATCTTTACTGCCAGACTGTACCGCTATTTGCTTACTGCTAGTCATTTGTCAAATAAGATTCAGCCAGTGGTTGGAACCACAGGGACGGGATGCCCAGGACATCCATGGAGGCAGAGGGGAGGGAGGCAGTAGCAGTGCAACAGTGTGAGACCTTCCCTGTCCTCCAAATGCCAATGCTGAGCAGAAAGAGGCATGGCTGTAGTTGCCTCCCCCCACCAACGGACTTGAAGAGGAACCATGGTGAATAATCTCTTCTGCCCTCACTCGATTGAAATGCTTTTCTCGTGAGACATTGACTGGGCCTCTCAAGAGCATTTGCACCAGCTATCTAATACATGCTTTTGGAGATGAATTTTAAAAGTTGTCAAGCACCTAATTCCAGTTGAAATCATGATGTATGTTAATGCTTTTTATAACATCTCAGTCATTCATGTGAGGAAATACCTCACTGTGGAACGGACACTATCTCCAAAGAATCCAAAGAGAATGTTTTGGGGATCCAGTACGGCTCTCTATACTATATCTACTAACACAGCTGTACTGAAGGGATGATGAAATAGCTACCAGAAGGAAATAAACTGTTAGGAGAAACAATAAAAGGGATAAGCAATGCATAAATCTAGAGAAAGAGAAGGTAAACAGAAATCCAGGCAATAAGAAAAAAAATATCACTTTATCATTCGATTAAATGAGAATTCAATGGGCAAATGAACTTTTTATTGTCTCCTGAGACGGTATAAAATATACATTGAGTAAGCCTCCTCAGAAAGTAACAAAATGCAGGCTCTGCATTTATGGATGCTAAACATGCTGATAACTGTCTGCTTTAGATTCTAATACATTCACAAAGAGAAGCATTTCTCTGGCTCAGCCATTTCTGAAGTGTACATCTAGAGGAAATCGGTACAACATTAATGTCTGCAAAGGGCATTAACAGAAAATTTAGACATGGGGCAGAGATTTAGTATTCTCTGAATAAACATCCTACTGCAATCAGAAACCAGCAAGTGTTACATATTCTCTCCTGCATTGGAAGCATCAGAAGCAGGAGGAAGAAAGAAATTTTTTCCTCCATCTAGTAACTCTCTGTGTTTGCCCTTATCTTCTCCCATATTTGTATTCTGGCCCCTTTTTTCTCAGAATTTCTGACCTAATCACAACTCTTAACTGATCTGTTCTAAAGTTCAACTTTATTTCTTTACAGGGGATAGGAAGTATTGTAGGACAGCCCAAACCTAGTAAACAGATTTTTTGTTCTACCTTGACTGTACTAGATTAAATGCTGGGCCGTCTTCTACTCATTGCTACTTACTGCTTAGCGTTGAACACATAGTTAACCTTCACATAATTTTTAGGAAATGGTATTGATTTTTATTTTTTTTTACATGCTTTCCCACTTGTTATTTTTTCAGTACTCAGCTGGTCCTATACATTCTCCACGAGCTGCTTTGTTATGTATGAATGTATACTATGATATCCGCCTTAAACAAAAGAAGGATTTCATCTGTCTGATTTTTAATCATCTCATGTCTTTTCAGTTTTGTTTGTCTCGCACACCCTGAATTACCACTACAATCAAATTTGGGGTATAATGAATGAAAGATTGGCCCTTACTAATTACCTCGCAAATTGGCTCTTGTACAATAAACCACTGAATATTATTGAAATTATCAGTTCTACTCAGGATTAAAATTTACCAGATAATGAATACTTTCCAGTCTTCTTCAAGCTTGTCTGTTTCTCTAATTTGTGCTTCTATAGATAAGTCTATGATGCTGCATCTTTTCACAATTCTTATATTTCTTGTTCGTCTCCATTTTTCTTTGTTGTTTAGTATGCTAATAAACTTTCCTTAGCACTTGCTTTCAGAGAAAGTGTTAGTGTTTATAGAAAGGAAGAGAAAGAGGGATGGAGAGTCTCCTTTGCAGGCCTGGGCATTGTGGTCCCCTCAGTGCTCTGTCCTTGCTCTATTCTGTTTGTGTTTGTGAAGTTCAGTTTTTCCCCTCACCAGATGGTTTTCTGCATCACGTGACATCAGCATCGCATTTGCAGGTGCAGGCTGTATGTGCACCAAGTATCCAGGTAGCTGCCAGTTATATATTAAGGCTTTGAGTGTTATTAGCAACTTTAATTAAGAACATGTGAATCATGTACTCACATGTCATCTAGTTATGACCAGTTAGCTGAAACCCTTAGCTACGTTACAAACAGCACCTGAAAGAACACACTACGCCAAAGCACTTGTGATTTGTGAAAGAAACAATCTTTACAGAGCTATAATTAAATATTGGTGAGATACGTTTCCATCATCAACTAACAACTAGTGAACTGTCCATTCAACCAAAAAGGCGCCGATTTAAATGAAAGACAGTTGTATCTAGTTCAAATGGGTATTGAACTGAGGTCTTTTAAACTGTTTCATCTGAACAAGCATGAACAACTTGCCAGTAACACAGACAGTTGAGGCACAGTGAGGTTATTTTCCTTAAAGGAGAAAAAATTAATGACATCGCTAAAATAAATATTTTCTGGAATTTCTGACAGGAAGCGCCTTTTATATCCTATTGTATTCTCTTGTAGAGGGACAGGTATTCCCCAAACTTTCACTAAGATTAGTAAAACAAATCTGACATTTATGTGTTACAGAGATTCCCAGAAATCTCTGAATACCCAAATGTGTGTCACCTTTCTTCCCCTAAATTACTTGGACTGTGTTAAAAGCAAATAATAGAGTAATTAAAGAAAATAAGGTAATGGAAATCCCCTTGTTGCTTAAAATATCTGATTGAGGAACTGAAATATTCTAGAAAACTTTGAGTGTTCCCTCTGCTGATACACATGATTAAGTGCCCTTTGATGGTGCACGAAAGTGAGCAGCTGGTGATGTGAAGTCCGACAGGCGTCTCGTGCCTTTTCCTGGGAAGCTCTGTGACGAGGGGTCAGGGAGCCTGGGGATTTAGGCTCTCTCCAGTTTCTCATGTTGGCTCTTGCCGGTGGGAAGAGGGGGGCCTGTAAGCCGCCGGGTGGAGGACGGCTTCCCCAGGCCCTGCTGACCCAGCTGCCCCGGGGAAGGTTAAGCCCGAATTGTGCAATGACTTTTCCCTGTGTTTGTCCTGAGACTTCTCCTCTGCCCCAATTCCATACGCTTTATCTTTTCTCCAGAGAGTCATTCCTTACTCCTTCTGGGCCTGATCCCAGAAGAACTGGGATGACAAGAAATCATGGAAGAGAGCTGCACTAATTTTAGTAGGCTTGGGAACAGCTCCGGTGGAAATCAGAGAGAACAAGCCCCCAACATACCTAAAGAAAAGGATTAAAAAACTATAGATGAAGTGCTATTTCACAATTAATTGAATAGGAATATTTATTATTACTGTAATTGACTTCAGTAATGTTAGGGATTAATTTTATGTATTCTTCAGTATTTCCAGCAACCAGTGAGGTATTTCAGTAAACAGAAAGCATTTTGATTATTCCACCATAAGATTTTTCAAAACTTTTGTGGAGTTATATTTTGTCTTTATGCTTCTAAAAGGAATTCAGTAGAGGAAAAGTCTCTTTAGCACTAGGATCCAAGCATTATATGGTGTTTGTTTAATATTTTCTTTCCCTAATCTTTGGGTTTTCACTCTTCCTGGCAGAAATTAATAATTTGATTCCCTGTGTAAGTGTCATGCGCTTACTAATAACTCAAAAAGGGAAAGTGCATCAAAGCGATCTCTTCATTAAGGTAGCTTGCGTTCCAGTATATATAAATGGGTTTAGGTAGCCAAAAAGTAAAACACAACAATGATCTTCCAGTCTGTTCTTCTCTCAGATTCACACAGGCACACATACACACACAAACACACACACATATGCATACATATACAAGTATTTATGTATGTATTTTTTCAAATTTTTACAAAAGATGGTTTTATATTTGTAGATCACTTAAAATGACTTTTCTGTGTATGAAGATCTCACTGAAGTTAAACTGCCCTGTAGAAATCGATTTTTCTTCTTGTTGTGGTTGTTCCTCTCTTGCCCAAGGAAGCTGTGGCCAACCTTCTGGACCTGACAAGACTTAAGTCTTCACCTAGCAAAGAATTGTACCTTATCTTTTGATGAGGCAAAAGATGGCAGTGATTACCTACTACTCCACTTCTCCACTGTGGAGGGCAGGGGGAGTAAGCATCAGGACTTTGGATGGTTTGTCTGCCAAAGCTGGTATTCCCAAAGATGGTTGTGCCTGCACTGCAACACCACTGCTTTCCTCCGTCCACACACGTGCCATCTGGAGGACTTGTAGGTAAGATCTCCTCAAAGTCCTACTGCCTGCATAGTAGGGACTTCTCATATTCCCTGAAGCTCAGGAGTTCCTCACGGTGGTGATCATGTGGTGAACTTGGATGAGGTTCATGGGTAAGACGACGGTGAAATGATTCTTTATTCAGTAGGTTTCGGTGTAGAGGGCAGAGATAAAGGGTGATGCTTTCACAGCGACATCTGTGGCTGAGCACATGGGCTGTTGTGTTCTGCACTAGTTGGAGCTGTTTCTGGGTGTGTAGTCTTAATTTCTATGCCTCCAAGCACTTCCATTATTTCATTTGTCCATTAACTGAAACCGTAAGAAAAGAAATTACATGTAAATAATCAGTAAATACTAGGGAGTCTCTCTTTCCCAGACCAATCCATTCTGGTGGAATACCTGCCCACCAAGGTTTTATTCTCTGGCAGCAGCAGATCTCGCCTGGCTTTGCTGATGATATTGATCCCTCTGAAATGGAGTACCTGCCACCACCACCATAAACACCAACATTATCTTCTTTTCCCTCTCCTCCTGCACTCCACAATGAGACAGAAATGAGGTCCCAGAAACAAAGAGAAAGGTCTTAGCATTTGGATTTGTGATTATCTTTCCTTCTGGCAGAAATGTTTGATCTCATAGTCACAAAGGCAGCTTCAAAGATAGGATAGGTTAAGGTGGGAGTGGTAACCAAAACCAGAGAAGAATGAGTAAGAGGGTGTGGGCATATCTGCAGAGGAGAGGTGTTCAGAGTCACTTCTGCAGCATTTATCATTTCATGCCTAATAATAAATTTATGCTCACAATACCCCCACAGATTAAGAAGTATTCATCTGTGTGTGTGGGAAACAAGGGAGAAGAAAATGAAAGAAAGAAAGAGACAGAATTCTTAGGTAACTCCCAAAGGACCAAATGTTTGTTGTTACTTAAGCTATGGAATTTCATATTCACCTGTCTCATCATCTGCCTTATGATGTAACAAAACTCTGCGTTCACTGAGACTAACCCTGACTCCAAACCCAGAAAGCTATACCTTGCCTATAAATCATTACTCCAAAATAAAAAAAAAAAATGTATTTCCATATTTATTTGCAAAGCAGTAATGGAGCTTAACAGGGGACTAAATGCTATTTAAGCTTGGGGATAAAAGGAATAAACTTTCTGAAGCCATGAGGTGGCCCAGTGCTTTGTCTGTAACTGAAGTAGCAAATCTCATCTCTGTATTCAAAGCCATTTATTATTGAACAGTTGTTACTTCTATGTCAGGCTTCATCAAGAAAGTAATATTTAATTAGGAGAAGACCTAGAACTCTGAGAGGGAAACCCCCCTGAACTATTCTGATCCTGTGGTTGGCATAAATTCTGCTTCAGTGACTGAACCCTACTGTGAACTTACACACGTTTGAACATGGTGTGGAGATCTGGTTATCTGAGAGAACAGATCTGTCAAAGAAACAGGATTTGATCAGAATATGCCAATTTTCCAACATCTAATCACTTCACAGGAGCATACAATTTTGGATAAAAAGTGGAGGGGGGTAACTTGAAGGTAGAGTTTCTGGTCGGACTGGGAAGACCCACTCCAGAACTGTCCTTATTAGTACCTGCCTGGTCAGCAAGAGAGTGAGAAAACACAGGCTTGAATTTTTATCTCTTGCATCCCAGATAAATGCCCTTACCATAGACATACTTCCCTCCTCCAGAATGCTTTGAAATGCTTTGGTTTCATAGTGACATGGAAATGGAACATTTTTGTAATCTCAAAATATTTCAAAGGTCAGGCAGTTCATTCCCTGCTTCGCCCTGTTGTGCCTGTGTCTTAATCAAGATCTGTCCATTAATATAATTCATCCAGAAATAATGCACGTAGAAAGAGCCGGCAAGCACAATCAGGGAAAAGGTAAACAAGCTAACTGCCCCGTCAAGTGATCACTTTATTCTTATGCTGAACAGAGGATAAATAAAACCTACCTTACCTATATAGCACTTACACATGCTTTTGTCTTCAGACATGAAGCATTTTGTACGCAGTAAGCTTTAATTCATGATGCCTGTGCTTCTGAAAAGAGCTTAACTGAAACACTTGTTTAAGTGTTTTCCTAATTAGAGGCTAATTGATGAAACCTCCTGACTTTCCTGAGAAGGGGTATTTTTTCAGATGGAAAAATGGAAGCCAGACGAGTTGTCTTGCCAAAGATTGCACAGAGAGTTACAGACAGAGCAAAGATCTGAGCACCTACCACCTCTCTTCAGACAGTGCTGTTTTCCTAAGATCCATGCAGCCTTATTTCATGTATTTATACCGCATTCACAGGCTAACTGGTAGAGCTGCATCACAGACTTTGAAGTCAGGAAGTGTGGTAGACTACAAGGATACAAGCTGACAACTTTTGAAACATTCTCTAATGTCTCTTTATGGGTCAGGACACAGCAAAATAAATGAGGACCTGGGTACTATTTTATTGACACCTTTTCTTTGCAATTCTCAGACCTTGTAAATCACTCAAAAAAATCCCCATTTCTGCACATCAGACAAAGGAAAAGGAGAAGCATTTTCTTTGACAGAGAAGGTCAAGGATGTTTTTCACTTTCATCTACAGTTCTGGCAGCCAAGGGAAATCCAGATTCATGAACAAGGAAAAATATTCTTACGGTCGATTAATCTATTGCTTTAATTCCCTTCAGAGTGATTGCTGTGATCCCCAGGTGTTTTTACCCTGAGCGGGGTCTGTCTGTCTTAGTCTTTGATGACAGCCTGACAAATTCCTTATGGACAAGTGCTCACTAATACACATGTTAATGCATCAGCCACACAGGAAAATATTTGTTAGGTTAACCAAAAGCCTACATATTATCGGTGTGTAAGGACTAATGCCATAGTTCTGTAAATAGAACTGGCTGATTGTTGTAGCTGTGTATGAAGAAAATTATACCTTAACAAAGTATTTTCTTCAAAATATTTCATTTCAAACTATACTTCTGTCTTTGACAGCAGCAGCTTTTCAGAATAAAACAAGGACTTCTGCAATGAATTTATGGGCCCATTTATCAAAACCTAGCAACGCAGCAGTACTAATTTGGGATTCAGCACTTTACCAAATGTGCTAGAAAGTAGCAGCAGGAGATGTTCCCAATTTGTGAATGAATTCAGTGCTCAGTGAAGTGAATGAGCCAAGAATAGCCTGGGCAGAGGGAGATGTGTGGTACATCACAGCTTTCCCTCTTCTCCACAAGACAACTCTTTCTCAAAGCTGGACCCATGACTTTTGGGGGTTGGTTTCAGAAATGAATTATTTTCTGAGCAAAAATATCTTGCGTGGGAAGTAGGGTCTGAAATGGTTAGCCTCAAAGGAATATTTGCTTTAATCAAATGTATTTTATTAAAGAAAATCCAGTAGAATATCTATGGCCTAAAAATTCCTGAATTTGCCTTCTTACACAGTTAAGTCGTCTTCCTTTTAATTTCATCCGTTTCTCAGCATCAGAGACAGTAAACTAATCCTTTCCATTCACTGGCACAGATTCTGCCTCTGTTCTCTCCCAGCGGCTCACCAAGCTTCCTGCTTCACCTTTGTACTGTTCACCTTTGTAGCATTTATGTTCAGCTTTTTCTTACATTCTTACATGTTTTGTCCCAAGTCCCCTTCTTTCAAAGGACATCGCTCTCTCTCTTCTACTGGTTTTATATTTTATCTTAAATCCTGTATTTAATCTTTCCCTGACTGTTTTGTTTGGGGTTTTTGTGTTGGTTTTTTTGTTTGTTTGTTTGTGTTGGTTTTTTTTTTTTTTTAAATACAGAGACACTGAATGGTTACAAATAGTAGCAACATAAAAGAAAAAAAAATCAGCTTTTTACAATCTCATTTGAAATTGGCATGAGAGTTGTTTGAACACATTCTTCAGCAGGGCCAACTAAGGTTTTCTGCTTTTCATTTTTATCTTGTTCTCTTTTTGACCTGTTTCTGTCTTTCTACTCATTCTCATTTCAGCTCCAAAACAAAACAAAACACAGAGATTTAATCCATACACATAAATTTAAAAAAAAATGGAGTATTTTTTCCTTGAAAACGTGTCTACTTATGCAGATATTTAGCTGATATTGAACCACAGATAGTAACCACAAAGTGAGAAGGTGTTTTCCGTCCTTCCCAGGAGTCCTGTTAATCAGACCCTCAGCTTGCATTAACTGATACGGTTCTGTTGACTCAAAGGCAATACACCAATTTACCACAGCTGAAATATTGTCAGATGAATTCACGTTTCTTGGTTGTGTTCCTTACATACTCTAGTGGGCATATCACATCAACAAATTCACAAAATGAATTGCCATGCCATAAAGTAACATGGCAACAGGTCTGTTTCACACCTGTGCACTGAAGTGTGGTTCTTCTGTGGTGTAGAAGGGTCCAAGATGTTTCACATGGCATGTAGAGGAAAGGTATAAAAACCAGAGTAGGCATTCAAGAATAATTCAGGGCTGAGAAATCTGTCTAGAAAGAGGCACTGAGAAGCAATTCTGCTCAGGAGCGATGGAGGAAAATACATGCATATTTGTGCTGCTGGACCACCACCTCATTTAGTTTCTTGAAATTGTACATAGAATGTGTTTAAATTCTGATGCAAGAATCCAAATTTGTACTTTTAATTTTCCCCTTCTTAGCTCTGCTTCCCTGTCTCTTATACATCAGGGGTTTTACCTCACTTAGCTTTAGCTTTCTAAAAGTTAAGCATCTCTTCTAAGCTAGTTGATCACATCTCCTCCATGGCTGACAGGAAGAGCTTCATTCCAACCACAGATACTTAGATCTCCATATACATTTCTGTAGTTTACACACAGAAGATAGATAAGCTTACACACTGAAATTATAAATAGCTGAAACTGTGTGACAACAATTTCGTCATTTGTGACTACATCTCACACAGCACAGCAAGGCTGTAGTGCTAGTATAGACTCAAGTATTTTACGTATAAAAAGGAAACATCGCACGGCAGAGCTACATGTTTGTACACTCCACAGATGTGTATTAACACGCTTTGATGGATACAGACATGCTACTATATTCGCACCTAAAAATCACAGGAATTGTTATTACAATCTGTCTATTAACCATTTCATTGAATTATTCTTTCATTTTTTCTGACAGGACTTCAGTTTAATGTTTCCACTTTCCCAGTGAATGGAGGACAGACTCACTCCAGGCACTCCATGACCCCACTCAAATCCCATCTAAAAATTGAATTTATTTGTAGCTCCATGGGTAGTAGAAAACACAGTCTGAGATCAGTGAGTTGAAACTGATTGACATTGGGGTTTTTTTTTATTCTTTTCTTGAATCCAAACTTCTGTATTTCTACTTTTTTATGTAGTGAACTAGATGGAATTTGTTCATTTGTTTGTCATGTCATACAGTATTTTCAGTATCTTATAAATACGCCAGTCATAGTAATGTACATGCATACTTGCAAAGAAAAAGTGTTGTCAGGTTTAAATACTCAATGGTTTATATGTGCATAGGATTAATTTCCATTATAGTCTGAAGCGGTTTTTCAACACTCAGCCACAAAAAGGCACATAGTTTCTTGTTCTTGTAGATCCAGACAGGTAGACGTGACACTGGTAGTCCCACCAGCGACAGATCTGATGTATCCCATCTGTTGGGAGTGATAAGTGTGTCCGGTGGAGATGGGTAAACACATCAAGACACAACATAGGAGCACCAGACTCATGTACAAATCACCTTCACCTCGCAGTATGAAGAACATTTTTCTATATTTTTGAATGTCTAGAAACCTAAACTGCTGGATATCCAGAAATCTAGGGAGTCTCTAACCAAAATGGTAAGATTCTTCACTATGGAAAAAGGCAAAGTGCCACACATAGGGATGAGAAAGAAATGTCTGAAAGAATAAGGGAACAGGTATCAGTTCTTAGAGAAAGATTTTGGAAATACAAGTGATCAGATGTGATTTTTAAGTCAACATTGCCCTACTTTTACAAAAAGGTGAACCTTATTCTAGGTTAGGTAATCAGCAAGTCATATAAAGTAATCCTCCTACTTCACTGAAGATTTTTAAGGTCTCAGATGGATTATTGTGCATGGGTTTGGGTGAAACAATGGAAACTAACTGAGGAACAGTTACCAAAGGTCTGAAAGCCACAATAAATGATGGAAGAGTTAGCATTGTTTATTGTACAGAACACAGAAAGTGGTCTGTGAAAATAGTTTTACAGTTCATATGCTGCAAAGGGCACCTGTGTGCTCCCTGTGGTGTCCATTACAGGAGAAGCAATGGTGGCTTTGATTTCAAAATATGGAAATCCCAGGAAAGGAGCTTTAATGGAGAGGATCATGAGGTAGAGGAATAGATTGCTGGGAGGGAAGCTAGAGACTCTGTGACCGAAGTTGTTTTAAAAAAGGTTGGGAAGATATCTCTTAGGAATGACACAGCTCAACTGCTCCTGTCTGGATTGAGGACTGGCCCATGTGGCCTATCCAGGCCCCCTCCGCAGGCTTTTCTATAAATCTGTGCTGAAGGTGTATTCAGTCATCAAAACCAACAGGGTCAATAAGTATCTCAAACCCTGCCCAACGTCAAGCCGAAATAGTGTTCATGCAAAGGAGACAAAGTCTTACATCAAAATGAAAACGAATTCAAGATGAAAATACCCTGAAATCTCCTCCCCATCAACCTTTGGTCCTGTGCCCCCGGTACGGATGAGAGGGCTGGAGCTGTCATGTCCTCGGTTGCTGCCAGTCTCTGCCATGCACACCTCCTCTGACTTCTGCCCTTGTTCCGGAGTCTGCCACGCAATACTGTGGGCACAGTGTTGCTAAACCCTACTTCTACCTAAACCGTTCTTTGTTCCCCTATGGAGATATAAGCAGCGGACTGTCTTGCACGAGGTGTAGGCAGAGGTGGCAAGGATGGTAGGGGATATGCAACAAAATAACTGGGATTTCCTGATAAGAAAGAATAAAGTGTGTTTCTGTGGAATGTTTATTATACAAGGTAAGCTACTCTTACAATTTTTTTTAGAAGTCATACCCAAAATACCCCAACAAACTCTATATCTGGCCTCAGTATATACTCTTTATTTTAAGGACTACAGTTGACAATGTATCATATATATCTCATTAGAGACTAGAAGAAAAAAAAGTAAATGAAAAAACCTGCTCCTCTGGGTTTGCATTTTTTCTCTTGTGGATGTTTGTGCCCCATTTAATCATTCCAGAGGTATGAATAAAGCAATAGCATTTAAGCTGATCAGAACTTATTTTTCACATGCAGACAAAAAAGAATTGATTCTCAGCTTCTTTGAATGAGACATAATAAACCAAGGGAAATCTAGAAAAGTGTAAGTTTAACCAATAAAATAAATGATCTGACAAATATAATTGCCTACAGAGCAACATAAAATACCTTTGAATTTTTTTGAGCAATTTTGTGCAAGCGCAAATTTTTTCCTTATGACCTAGTACTTTTGCCCAGAACCAGTAGTAATTAAAACATTGTTCACATCTTGTAAGTGGTACAAAATCAGTACAGATGAGGGATTTGGGCCATACAGGTGGGCATATACTTTGAGGGAAGCTTTCCTTACAGACAATACTTTCATTCATACAAACAATATCATCATACAGAGACATCACTCATTATCAGAGTCACTGAGCCCAACTTTGTCCCTCGTGAAACTACTGTTGACTTCAGTGGAGGCAAGATGTGGCTCTACATTTTTTAAATATAAAGGTCAAAGCAGACCTTCCGTCATGGGTGTTTTCCGTGTAGAGTAACACATGGTTGGAAAAAATTTGTCTTACTTGCTCTTTATTTGTGCCTGCGTACCAAGCTAAACACAATCCTGGCCCAGCACGTGTAATGCATTTGATGTTAGAGGTGCTGGATGGATAAGGAACATGGCTGACAAGTCCTTAAAAAAGAAGATTTGTCATGTTGTACTTTATGCTTAAAAAACCCTCTATTCAGAAATACAATTCACCCTTATTTTTAAGGCGGCTAATATTTTCACAATGGCAAGTGGAAATAAGGAATAAAACATAGATGACCACAGAACAAGAACATTGGTTGCTAATTAACTTGACTGGACCTGATGTGATGAACTTGTGAGGACCAGGGCAGTTTCCATTATTTTTTTGAGAAATATCTCAGATCTGGTTCACTTGTAATAGACTCACTTCTTCAGGCAGAAGACAGACACGTTGTCTCTGAGTGCATCTCATTTGCATGTGACACATAAGTCCTTAATTCAAGATGTTCTTCATTTTCCTTCTCTCTCTTTTCTCAGAAAAATGGAAAATGTTACCATGAAGCTAGTGAACTGAAGGACCTAATTGCAATGAATCAGGCATAAATGCATTTAAAGTACATGTCTCATCGCTGTCTTGACGTGCAGCACTTAAAGAATATAGCTGTTCTGCATTTCTCGGTAAAAGGTTCTGCCGTTCTGCTTCTGCCATGCAGGACCCTCAGCGTCAGCAGTGTCTGCTGTGCTGCAGAGAAAGCAGGACAGCTGAAGTTACTGCGGAGAACGGATTCAGCTGAAGAAGCTGAACTGACTTCTGCACGCTTCTTCAGGAGAATCACGCTGTGAATAGGCATTAGGAAGGTACAGCATAGGGCAGCTTGGGGCAGTTTTAGCTTTTGCTGTCTGCAAAGTGTGCCAGGGAGCAGCTGGGGCTGCTTTTCACAGACAGTATAGCCCAATAGTATCTTTTGCATTGGCCCTCCTGCCAGTATCTTGTGTCCTTAAGGCTTGTCTGTGCTTAAAAGGGATGGCTGTACTGCTGGAGCTATGCGATCCCTCCTCCCTCCGGTGTGGAAACAACTTATACAAGAGCAGGAGTTCCTTTGCCAGCACCATTCTCAGGATAAGCTGCACAGACAAAGGAGCTGTTTACTTGTTTAATGGAATCTGTTAGGGTGGGTTTTTTTAGCATATTTATATTGGTTAAAGCCGTGAGATTTCTCTGCTCCTAATAGACTTTGTTATGCCTGCAAAGATTCAAACTGTAGATCTGCCTTGGATGCGTAATTCAATGGCTAATTCAGCAATAGCAAGAAAAGTTCTGTATGGGCCTTTTTCCTTTGCTGAACGCCTAACATTTTTCAATGAAATTATCATATTGTATTAACAAGGACTCCCAGAAAAATCCCCAGATGGGTTATTCCTTAATTTTATGCAGCCTGCAGCCACACTTCTCTTTTTTTTATGTTATTATTGAATAATGGTGTGGGTCGCCAAAGGTGTATGAAAGGCTTCCTTGGACCTCAGGATGGAAATGGCTTCTTTTACTTACTTTAGACAGAGCAATTATGTTCATTATGTGCACCCTTAGAAATGTTTTACATGGCCTTTGAAAAGTCAGATGGGTTCAGAGCATTGATTTCAGGGGAAGTCAGACGCAGAATTGCTTTTAAGGATAAGCTTCCGCCGCAGTTCCACGAACACCATGAGCTGGCATGAAGCTCCTCTGGTGCACCCTGTTCTCCTCCAGCTCAGCGATCTGCTCCTTCCCCCTCCTGCCCTCCAGCCCTCTCTTCCCTTGTGCTTATGTAAGTGTTCGTGCAACTGTATAGTGAACTGGAGCAGGAAAGTCATCAGGGTAAAACTAACTTGCCAGAAAAGTGGTTAATTTTAACCTGAATTAACTCCTCGACAGAGCTGACTGTGTGGCCACACAGAACAAGTGTGGCTGTGACAGGTGGGGAATAAGGTCCGCGAGAGGTGGCTTCTTCTGGCAGTGGTAACTCCAACAGTAAACCAAAAAGAAATCTTCAGAAGCACAACAGGAATACATCTATTGCATTTCCTTCCTTTCACGCACTTCAGGACTGGAAAGTCACCCTGGCACTGTGTGCCTGATCCCGTGCTGTGCACAAACATCTCAGGATCCTCAGTGTATGAAAAGCCCTTGGACCTAAATAGGAGAACTCACGTTTTTATGCATTCATCGAATCGGTTTGTATAACTCCACTGGCAGAAATACTGATTGTGGGTGTTATTTCTGAGTTATAATTCCCAATTATGCTGAAGCATCCTAATATTGATTTTATGAGAATAAAAATGTGTCTCTTTTAGAACACTCTTTTCGGAGATACCTGAATCTTTGTGAAGTCTAATGTAAAATACCCTTCGGGCAATTGGACAGTCACTGCTTATACATATCAATAAAAGGCTTCTGTAGCTACATTCTGTAAAGTAGGTCCTCTAAAACTGATATGGTAAAAAGAGCTGCTGCTTTTTTAAAATTTTAATTGATTTTGTAATGTTTCTCAAGAGACACTATAAATATGCATCTCTGTGACACATTGATCAGGCTAATATCGAGTTACTAGTATCTTAATTGTGTGATTATCAGAAAATACACAATTTTTATTAGGCGCAGAGAGAGCACAGGCTTAAAACCAAAGGACTCAGTGGATCCCTAAATTCTCTGGGGCTGTCCCGTCAGTAATGAACACCAGCTGTTCCACCCTGCTGGTCAAGATCCCAGAGGGTTGGGCATGGTTTGCTTCATGCATTAGGCATTTGAAAGAGCATTTAACAGCAGTTTCCAAGCTGCTCAGCTTTTCAGAGATAAAAGAATTATTTTTAAAAACTGCTTCATGACAATCTTTCACAACCAGAGTCAGTCAATAGATAGTCAAAAATTTCTCAAATGCGTATACCTGTATAATGCAAATTTTAGTGGTTTATTTTATGTGCGACTGGCTTTGTTCTTAATAGCAGTGAAGGTTATTTGCAGTTTTGGAGAAAGCAGTAGCCATGATATCAGGTCTGATGAGAAATTTATAAAGAACTCAGAATATTTCAGTACCTGCTGAAAACATTAAGTTCAGCACTGCATCCTAATTGTGCCTCCCTTGTTTTGGGGAAAATATGGCATGTTTTTTCTAAACATACGTCATATTTTGAGTGAATGACCAGGTAGACTGGGGAAAGCCTCTGTTTCTCAATACTAAAAAAAGGACTGAAAAATTTTATGAAAGGAAGGAAACCAGGACTACTTTTTATGTAGGTTTAAATTCATGGTCTATGATGATACTGTTTCTTCCCTGATTTCAGTCTATGGTGAGTCAGATTCACAGAAGTACCAGGCCCTTTTTTTATTTTGTAAAGCCAAGCCAACTGAAGCCATACCACTAGGAATTATAAAAAAAAATCTTCCTGTTGAAAATACTGTCAGACATCTGTACCCTGATGAATTAATTGCATTATAATGCAGACTGAATGTATTATGAATAATCTCAGAATCTACTTAAGCACTGGCATGATAACAGAAAGGATGTTCACAGATGCCCTTTCCGTCTCTCTCTTCATTAAAATAACGAAGAAATGCAGCTGTAGGTACATCTGAAGCAATCTTCCTTTTTATGTTGTTAGTCAGTCAGGCTTGATTACATGCCAGTCAAAATCATTGGAAAGACCGCCACTTACCTGAACAAGCTTTGGACAAGCCATTTGTGTAGTAGAATTTCAGTCCTGATGAAGTCTTTGCCCTCATCTGCAGTGCCTGAAGCTGAATTTTCAACAAGCCTCAGGACGGCTGGAGGAAGGAGTAATGTGAAATGATGAAAGCCAGAAAGAGAAATGGGGCGTGGATTCATCATCTTGCACCAGAAGAGGTTGAACTCGGCCAGGTTACAGGCTTCCTTTCTGCAGGAAACACAGCCATTTGAGCAAATTTGGATGGTGCAGAAGTACCTAACGAATTTTGTGTCCATGAAGGAACATGTAGCAAAATGTGATTGGCTGATGGTTTAGTGATGCACACACGTAAAACAGATAGATCATTATGCACCTGCCTGTGGTCTTCCTGTAAAATATTCCCTTTTTGATTGTTTCTGCTCTTTTTGCTAAACCACCTGCAGGAAGGAAGACCACCTTCTGAAGGAGCTGTGGATAATCCAGAAACCTCCAATGGTTATGGTTATAGCTTTGAGTTACTACTTCCTTAATACATTAGTTTGTATATGTCCAGACTGATTTTCACACAGTTGGTAGCAGTCTTTGGAGGTGAAAACATAATATTTAAATGATTTATTATTTCTTGAGAATTTAACTATACAAATATTGGATACAATTTCACATGTTACTTTTTTCGAAAAGTACTATAAAAATTTCATTCTGTAGTTATTTAATAATCTGAGAAGGAACAGATTCTATTTCCATACTACTTTCATTACTAGTTCTATGTAAATTAAAAGTGTGGATATTTTGAGCCTGGATATCAAGATCTAATCCTATAGTCTTATGTTGCCATTACAAGATGTTTAATTCAGAAATTAAAATTATAGTAATTTTTTTTCTTGTGTGTCAAGTAGCAGTTTCACTGTTTGTGTAATATATATAATAAAACTCCAGATCTCAGGGAAAAGAAAAATTAAGGTTCCTAAAAAACATATTTTTTACTTTTCTACTCACTGCTTCATGATACCTAACACGTTTTTAATTTGTCCCCCAAAATTCATTTCAGTACTCAAACCCAACACCGAAGTCACCAGCTAGTATAATAAACATATCATGTCACGTTATATCAGTCCCTAGGTTTGTCCCACTAAAAGTCAGTATTACATATTATTGAAGATCTTTAATACACTTGCATTACCAAGCTCTGTGCTCATTACTGAAATGGATTCTAGAGTGTTAAATGATGATGCAAATTATATGATACATATTATAGCTCATCTTTCCAGAGACCAGCATCTGGCTATTCGTTTGCATTTTGATATTTGCTATAATTTTAGTAAATATTTACTTTAATAAATGTTGCGTTTCGAAAGACTTTTTTAACTGAATTGATTTTTTAAATAGTTTATAAATCCTTAAAAACAATTTGAATTTGCTACGTCTATGTCATTCCAACTGATAAAATAAAATGGTCATTAGGATGTCTATGAGAAAATGACATGACGACTAAAAGCTGAAAATCCTTACTCCTGATCGTTTGATTAGAAAACACTAGTACATTCTCTCCCTCACCAAAACACATATTTGTTCATAATGGACAATGAGGCTAATTATACAGTATCTCCTTGCATGCTGACTGAAGCTGGTTTGCATGTTAATGTGGAGAAGAAACAGCATTAAGACTGTCAGTGCTGGACATGCTTCAATGTTGCCTTTTAATTAAAAGTTCAAATTTCTGAAAGAATAGCTGGAAAAGAATGTACCGGAATCTTACACAAGAGCTCGACTTACAAAACACAGCAGTCACATGGGTTTGTTTCCTGTCACACACTGTTAGCATCAATGACATTGCTGCTGCCAAGTTCACTTGATCTATGCATAAAAGAGATGCTTACTTTTCAAGAGTTATTTGCCCAGCAATAATGAAAACATCCCAAATTCCTTCATACTTAACGTGCCCCCACCCCCAGCCATTATTAATATGTGGCCATACAGCTGAAGGAAAACAAAGTATTGAATTGCTGACCTCACAATTTTTCCTGTGCGGTGGGGGTTGCTTTGATTTGGGGTGTTTTGCTTTTTCTCACGAGGAGCGGAGTTTTCTTTTTACGGGTGTTGCATGAATGCACATGTTCTGTACTTACTGGCTTATCTACAGCATTTTACATGGATTTCTAGAGTGAAGTTCCTCTGTCATTAATGGAAATTGAGATAGCTGGCAGTTCTTTCAAAGCTAGATTTATGTCCTGAAAGTGCAACAGCCCAAGGAAACTAATGCCCCAAGTTTGTGATTTAAATAATTTGTCCCTAGCAGTAAGTGAATACCATATTTTCAAAGATAACATGTCAAAGTTTCCCAGAGATATTCATTACAATGGGTCACATCTGCTTATCTGTTGCACTGGGGTAGATATGAAGTCATTTTCCTTACACAAGTCTGCTCTGTCATCACACAGCTATACATTGGTGCACAATCGGACCACCCTTTTTTGATCTTTGGAGTATAATGGCTCAGCTCAGAACAGCAGTAGAATAATATTTGCATATTTGGTCCATTTTAGAATCAAATATCATTATTTAAATGATAATTGGAATCCTTTCTTTAGAAAAAGGCAGCATAAACAATACAGATATGAATTAATCATCTTCCTTTATGAACTTTACAGTTCAATGAGAAGATCATTTAGCCAATGCAGAACAACTACATTAATCAGCATAATACATCTAAAGTTGCATTAAATAAATGAAGAAGATCCTTTTAGTGAGAAGAGGTTTGGCCTTGGTGCAATCTTCTATTTCTATATTCTAAAAATATTGTAATTTTTTTTTTTCAATTTAAACTCAACCAGATTATTTTAAAATAATTTTTTAAAGAAAAAATATCAGGTCCGGGCAGTATAACCCAATGTACTGTCTTTGACCATGGCTGAAAGAGGATGCCTAGATAAGAAGAGAGGGTAGAGATGTATAATATTTACTTGACCTGCCTATTCTAAGAAGTTCTTACACTTGTGTTCTGTGATTTGACTTTTCCAATGGATATTGAAGGCACATAAGGCACTTGAGACACCATGCTTCTGTTAGTCATTCAAAAATTTGCTCCTTTCATTTCTTACTTTGAACACAGCTCTGTCAGCTTCTTCTTTTTTCAGTATTTTTTACCTTTTCCCTCTTTCTGAACTTCAGAAGTAGTGTACACATTTTTGTTGTATTATGAATACATGGCAGTATCACCCGATCACATGAAAAAGAAGCTTAAGCCAAAGTCACCTTTGGCCTGGTGACCTTACTAAGATATTTTGGGTCTAGAGTCCTCTCCAAGAACACTTCTTCCAGAGTATCAGATCAGCTCAGAGGCTAGCTCCTCCTTGTAAAAGAATCTCCAAATGCTAACATTTTCTGTTGCTTTATTTTTGCTAGGTATCAAAGAAACGCAGTAGTTAGCCAAGGAACAAAGTACAAGAAAAGTAAGTCTTCACAGCTGTTCAGGCATTGCTTTAAAGCCAGGACACTGCACTTTATGCACCTGCCTGAACCATCTTATCTTCAGGCCTAATTACCCTAGGTTGTCGGTATGTTCAGTTCATGGGCAGAGGCAGCCCATGACTGCAGCCCATGATTGCATGACCTCAGGTGACCCAAATCACTTCCAAGGGGCAAAACTGTCTGTATCGACTGGTCAGATCAGCTGTTCCAATTGCGGACACATCTTGAGGTGTCTGAAGTTGGATGGTATAAACCCAGGCTGTATAGTGGAAAGACAAGTAACGTCAAACATTTTAACAAATATTTGATCATGAATTTTATAAAGCCTTTTTGGTGGGTGATACTTACTTTTCTTCAAATTCATTTCCTACAGAAGTTTCAATAGGCTTTAGTTGTTGAAATAGGTGTTTATGAAAAGCAAATTTCAAAACTTCATGCCCACAGATCACCGGAACACATTTCACATGTGCACGTGGAAGAGTCCTTGCCAGACACGTTCCCAGCCAAACAGCAGAGAGAAATGATCCCACTTGAGTGATCTGAGTAACCATAACTACAGAACACAGACTGATTTTCAAATGTCCGTGAATGATTATGGAGTTAAATGATTCAAAAAAGCGATTACTGAAAAAGTTGGATAAGCGATTATTTTTTTGAAAATGGATTCTCTACATAGATATTCTACAAACAATAAAGATGCTAAATTTATCAAATAAAGCTTTTGTTGTGAATTAGTCACTCCGTGACAGCTACAAGCACCAAAAGACATAAACACACATCAAGAATTGCTTTGTGAAATTTGTCACAATTGACAGCCTTCTGTTAAGGCCTCTGACAGAATGGAAATGGGGTCTGTATTATTTGAATAATGTAAGAAAGAGGAATATGTCAAGTCTGTTGAATTTATTCAGACTTTATCACTCTATGGCCTTCAGTTATACTAAAACAGCCAAGTGTTTCCTACAAACATTTTGCCAGGGACAATATTTTACCATTAGTTAGCAAACAACAGTTAAAAACTTTAAAAACCTTTAAGATAATATTAAATTTCTTCCATTCTGTTTGGGTTTTAACCCCTAAAATAGTGATAAAAAGAGACACTTAAACTGTATTCAGAAAAAGGAAAATTAGCCTAAAAAATCCTCTTTATCCAGCAACAGAAAAATATTTGTCTTTTTTATGTATCTATTTATTCATGTTCTCACACGTAAAATGTGCCAGAAAATTAATAATATATTTTGCAAATAAGTTATGATCTAAGACATCAGTCTGAGAAAGCACATATGCACACGCTTGATCAGGAAAGTACTTAACCATATGCCCAGCTTCAGTAGGACTTAAGCATATTAAATGGGATCCTTTCCAAAATTAGGGCCTCGGGCAGTGGGAGAGCTAGCTCAGGTATTAGAGGAGAATATTAACACAAAAAGTCATCTGAACTAACTTATCCTGTCGAGTCAAGCTGACCAGTAAATGTACTGAGGTACCCTCCCCCTCCCCAAAAATACTATTTTTTAAAGGCAACTTTTCAATGATCTCATTTACAGTACAGGCCCCAAGGAGCCACAGTGGCATGCCAAGCTGCTGATATGATGCAGGAAAAGGGTGAGTGGTGAGGGAATCGTAGAATCATAGAATCATAGAATGTGTTGGGTTGGAAGAGACCTTTAAAGGTCATCTAGTCCACCCCCCCTGCAGTAAGCAGGGACTTCTTTAACTAGATCAGGATGCTCAGAGCCTCACCAAGCCTGGCCTTGAATCTCTCCAGGGAGGGGGCCTCCACCACCTCTCTGGGCAACCTGTTCCAGTGCCTCACCACCCTCATTGTAAAGAACTTCTTCCCAACGTCTAATCTAAACCTACCCTGCTCTAGTTTAAAACCATTGCCCCTCGTCCTATCGCTACATGCCCTCGCAAACAGCCCCTCCCCAGGTTTCTTGTAGGCCCCCTTCAGGTACTGGAAGGCCGCTGTAAGGTCTCCCTGGAGCCTTCTCTTCTCCAGGCTGAACAACCCCAACTCTCTCAGCCTGTCCTTATAGGAGAGGTGCTCCGGCCCTTTGATCATCCTCATGGCCCTCCTCTGGACCCGCTCCAACAGGTCCATGTCCTTCTTGTGCTGAGGGTCCCAGAGCTGGACACAGTACTCCAGTCTAGGAAGTCTAGGAGCTCAGGGCTGGGGCTGAAGAATGAAGAGGAAACAACCACCACCACTGCCACCACTTGGTTGGAGCTCTACACAATGCCTCCAAGATGTGGGATGCTCTCCAGATGCTTCAGATCCAATCATCATTTGCCTTGACTTATTGGGTAGCATTTTCCCTGTCTGTTATCACCCTTCAGTCTTCTGGGATGGAGGTTTCGGTTGTTAGGGGTGACTCTCATTCCCACATTTACAATCTTAATTTTTGTTGTTTTAAGGAATTTTACACCCTCATGCTACTATTACATTTAGATGTACCTTGTCTTTATTAGACAAGTGTTTGATTGCTCTAAATTAAACCTTTGGCTGATCACTCATAAAAAAGTTTGCTTGAAACTAACTCCTCTCTTTAATGCAGTAGCATTTATATGGATTCACCTTTCCTCCCACTTTTCCTCGTCACCAAGGATTTTTCTGTGAGAGCTACTTGTTACAATGGTTGACTCTGAAGCCCATTTTTGTAGCTACTAAGAAAATTGGCTCTGTCACTGATTTGTATTGAAAATAAGCCCAGAAAGCAATAAAATCAGTTGTAGAAAGAAAATTGCAAGATGTTTGAGATCTGAGGGCAAGCTCAACATCATCCTTACAGCAGAATGCGTTGCATGGGGAAATAGCATTTGGGATTCTTGGCTCATTCCTTCCCTTCTTGACTTGGCATATGCTGAAAACTGAAGCAGCACACTAACAGCCAGGCACTCACTATCCTCAGGGGTCTCGTTCCTCAAGCATACTCAGTACACTTAGGCACCAAATGGAGACTATTTTCAGTGCTGAAAAGAAAATTCTGTGATTTAGGCATTTGAGAATGTGGTGCTGACAAGTTTGAAAGTAAAACAGGGAAGCTGAGGATACAAAATCCTTGAGCGTCTTTGAAATCTATCTGTGAAATCTTGTGAACAAGACCAACCTTCCTATTTCTCTGAATTCTCTAATATTTTTCCACAGTGTGAGATGTTCCTTTGTGAAAGCATAAAAGAAAAAGCTACTTAGTCTGTCATTTGACCCATATTTATTTCATCTATAATACAGTACAAGCAGCCCCTACTACTTCAGACCTCAGGTTACTCATTCCCACTCTTCTGTCACTCCCTTATTTTGTCAGTACAACCATTTGCAGGGCTTTGCAGAGAACTTGATTAGGTAAGTGACCTGGGTTAAACATAAATCTTTCTCATTTATTCATTTGCAGAGTTAGTTTTTAGTCAGATCAACTCCTGATCCAGATGACCACATGAGCCCTAGTCTGATGTGGATGGGAGGTGGTGGGGGAAACACTCAGGTGCCACTCAGTGCCCTTGGCACTGTAAGTGGTTTAAACAAAGTGTGAAATTGCACCAACCCATCTGCTTTCCCTCCCCTCTCGCTATGGTTGTCAAACATGAACCATTTCCTTTCTACCCTCCAGAAGAGCTATTTCTTTAATCTGGTCGATTCTGCAGTCTGTCTCATGATGTTGCAACTGGAGACACTGAGATGGGACAGCATGTGGGCCTGTGTTTGGGGGACAAGTGTGCAGGCAATATCATACATGATGGGGCCCAGTGCATGAGCAGGGTGAGGAAACACCTGGATGAGCAGCACTGTGTGAGCAGCACTACATGAAGAGTGCTGCTACAGGTGAAGAAACACCTAGAGATCTTCCACCTCTGGGACAGTGTGGGGGCTGGCAGTGAGGATGGAAAGGAGAAGTGGTGGATGGGGGTAGCCCAGCCTGGCACAGCTGGCAAAGAAATACACATCAACGCATTCTGTCTAATCCCTCTCAATTTTTGAGCTGACCACTCTTTATACAAAAGCCTGAAATCAGGTTAAGGCACATAATTCTGGGTGGAATGTCCACACTGCAGCTTACTGCAGTTTAGCTCCCCTACTCGAATTTCATGGGTTTTACTTAATTTAGTCTACTTTTCTTGAGAGACACCGTTACGGAAAACCCCAGGAGAAACTCTGTGAGTCTTGTGCACCACATGTGACTTCAATACCAGGCTTGTGCTAGCAGCCTGAACTTAGTCATTGCTGTTCTCCCTTTTGCCAAGTCACTGGCATCCATGCTCGGTGGTCTGTGAACTAGCTGCCCACACAAATGGGTTGAGACGCAGGAGAGAGACTGTGGTCTGCAGGCAGCTCTGGGCTGTATGTCGCCTGCTGGGGGAGGTTATGCAGAGCAGAGCCACTGGAAGGCACGATACCCTGCTGCAGCCCTAAGACATGGAGGTGACAGCCTGTTCTCCAGGATGTGACCAAGGTACATTCATCATGAGACCCATCACTCAAGAGTACTCCTCTCTGACCCTCCATCTGAGATTTCCCAGTGCAGGGCAAAAGCATGTTAGCAAGAACTTTAGTGCTGTGGGGGATGCTGGTGGGTGAAGGAGTCCAAACTAGTAAATATTACCCAAAAAAAAGGTGTTGCTCGTATTTCGAGAGAATTGAGCCATGAGGTCTCAAATTTCTATTGGAAATTCCTACTAGATATGACAACCATTGTTTGAATTCACACTAGTTTCATCAAGGCTATTTGCTCATCACCCACTGAAGATTTTTTTTTTTCTCCCAGGATACCATTTAGCAGCTAAGATTTCTTGGGCTTTCTTCACATTTTAAGAATTATTTTCACTATTTTCAGTTTAATTCAGTTAAGGCTAATTTAGTTTGACGAAATAATGAACTCAATTCAATTCAGACTCAAGAATTTTGATCAGCCCATGAATTTGCTTACTATATGGGATTTTCAAAACTCTTAGGGTTCTAATTAAATCACACAGCCTGTTTGGACATGATCATCATGAGTGTTAAATTAACTTCTTGAGAGCCATTAACTAGAAATGATAACGTCAGGTTTTTTGCTTTTTTTTTTTAGGTGACAGAAGAAATTCAGCTGCTCTGAGCTTGAGTTTAAAAAAACATTAAACTGAAATAAATTGCTGTTAAGGGTTCGTTTCTTTAACCTTTTGTTCGATAAAAACTCAGAACTGGTTAACTCAGCAGCTGAGAACACATTTAATCTTGATTGCTTCATTCTAGCATTACTTAATTTAATTTCTTTTATCTTTATCCCTACCTTTGAAATCTTACTAGCTCTTTCCAAGCCACTGTGATTGATAGTCATATTACTCTCATGTGAATTTGTAGTGAAGGTGATGTTTCTCTGCTTTGAAAGCAATGCCACAAATGAAATTGAAAACCATACTTTTAAAAGGAGAAAAAGTATTTATGATTTGGATAAAGTATCAACCTTGGGACCAATACAAAAATTGTATTATAAGAGTAGCCTCATTTACTCATATCCTACATTTAATTTACATTTTATATCAACCCTTAAGTGCCAATTTTAATGCTAAATGAGCTGTTACTTTGGAAATAGATTATCTGGTTTGATGGAGTGGCAGAAGCTTTGACATCTAGCTCAGCACAAGGATAGTTGTAGAGGGACATCTTAAATGCAACAATTTTCAAGGACAATGGGGATATATAGCTCTATTCAGAAAACTCTGTATGCTAGACACATGCTACTTTTGGCTAATATGGACTGAGAATTGGTAAAGCACTCTGCAAGCATTTATCCAATGTCTCCATTACTCGGACACCTCTGAGCATTAACTTGCCCTAGTATGTGGATCTTTTAAGTTTCTCCAGCTCAGCTGATTCTGAGATTCTGAGCTGGAGTACTGTGTCCAGCTCTGGGTCCCCCAACGTAAGAAGGACAGGGACCTGTTGGAGCGAGTCCAGAGGAGGGCCACGAAGATGATCAGAGGGCTGGAGCACCTCTGCTATGAAGACAGGCTGAGAGAGCTGGGGTTGTTCAGCCTGGAGAAGAGAAGGCTCCAGGGAGACCTTAGAGCAGCCTTCCAGTACCTAAAGGGGGCCTACAGGAAAGATGGGGAGGGACTCTTTATCAGGGAGTGTAATGATAGGATGATGGGTAATGCCTTTAAACTGAAAGAGTGTAGATTTAGGTTAGATCTTAGGCAGAAATTCTTTACAATGAGGGTGATGAGACACTGGAACAGGTTGCCCAGAGAAGTTGTGGCTGCCCCATCACTGGAAGTGTTCGAGGCCAGGCTGGATGGGGCATTGAGTAACCTGGTCTAGTGGGAGGTGTCCGTGCCCATGGCAGAGGGGTTGGAACGAGATGATCTTTAAGGTCCCTTCCAACTCTAATCATTCTATGATTCTATGATCTAGTTCTACTACAATATATTGACAGCAAGAAAAGCAAAAAAACTGGGCTCCACATTGAGGTTCAGGTTACCAACTTTGTGTCAAGGCTGGAAATAGGACACCATTCTGGAGTCAAAGTCTCAGAGAGCAGCCTGGGTTGCTTCTCCACAAGCACCTGAAATTAATACACAGTGGAGCTCCAAGTCCTCTCCCTGGCTGACTGGGCACGTCCCAGTTTGTACATCTGGGCACCTGCCTTCTGGCTAAGCAGTTCAGAGATGGCTAGGGAAGTACCTAAATGTCTCCTAACTACCCTTGGTGATCCATCAGGCATGTTCAGAGTGTGTCTGACACATTGGACTAGCAACACCTAAAGGTTATTATTATTTTCATTCAAAAACAAACATTCACCAACCTTGTGGGGGCCAATCAGTTTGATCACCAGCCTAGAAACTCTCTGTTTTGAGGTGTGTTAGTCTATAGCTCCTACCGCCAAGAAAAGTAGTATGATCACTATGATGGACACCAACTATGGGGCTGCTTTCCACAGTGGCTGGGCTACTTCACAGAGAAGAGTGAAGGATTCATTTTGCCACAGGGAGAACAAATGAGAAAGGTGCATCTCTGTCTGCCAGCACAAAGGATGATTGCCCACACAGGAAGCCTTAGACTGCTTTGCTTCTACAATTGCTTGTAGATTTATTCAATGATTAACTTTTTAATGCAAAATTCCTAGATTAAGGGCTGCAAAGAAAATCGTACTTATTTACATAGTCTGTATTAGATTAGCATCCTAACAAGGTTAATCTCTAATGTTCTAGTCAGGACATTCATTTGTTGAGGGACAGTCCCTAACAGTTTACAGTTTAACAAAGAAAACACAGCAGAGCCAGGAAAGAACAGAGGTTTTATGATTTATATGAGTTTAGGCCATTATGGGTCCTTTCCCCCTTGTGTGAACTTCACTTAAGTTTCTATGTTTTTGTTTGTCCCATTTTTATGGTGAGCTGAAGGGCTGTGTACACACTGAAGCACCCAAAATGTTTATAATATCTACCATCATGCGAGTATTTTTCCTGAAAGGCATTAGAATGACACTTATGACATAATGAAACTATTCTTTATATCAATAAAAACAGACTCAAAATGAGGTGCATAAACCAAGCCATGTTACATTTTGTGTTTGAAAGGTTTACAGGCTACTAAGCACCCAAACTACCCTAAATCTGCAAAGAGCAGTGAAATATTTGCCTCCAAACTGAAAGCACTAACACTTATGGGAACTTAAATTTGATTAATGATATCAGTCCCTGTAGACATCTGAGACTCAGATTTTGACCTTAAACAAAGCATAAACCGCTGAAGAACCAGCAGTCATAAGTTGTAATTTACAGCTATGTCTTTTTCTGCTCTGTCTTTTTAACAGTACTCCAAGCTTTGTCAGGATTAAGCCCAGTCACCTTTTTGTATGAGGCTTTGTAACAGGAAGAGTTGATTTTGATAGTTCATCAAAATGAAATCAGTGCTGAAGCAATGGCCCATTGACCTTGGAAGTGGGGGTCACAGTAGGAAAGATGTGAACTGAAGCCACCTCTGTTCTGCTTCTAGAGGCATGGGGGCATGTTTTCACATGAGCAGATGTGCTAGCTATGCCATGCAAGCTATGTTAGTTTGAATTCACTCAAAGTGCATGAACCCAAATTAGTGTGCTGCATTCAATGCCCTTGAGATTCCCATAGAATAAAAAAATCTGTGTCAATCTATGCACCAGAGCTCGCTCTCTTTCTCCTCCTTCATTCTTTGTGCACTCTTCAAACTCTATGGAAAAGTCTTATGAGAAGTAGGCAATCTGTCGCTTTGGTTGTCCCTCTCTGGACCCACTTATGAGCATTAGTAGAACCAGCTTAAATTTTGTCATCAGTGATGCAAAGATTCTTTGTGTTATTAGTTTGTCTGAGGTACTGTGTATATATTTTAAAAGAAAAACATAAAGAAACTCACTTGTTCAACTAAAGCTCTTTCTGAGTGAACTGGAGGAAATGTGTTATGTCCCCTCTGTGATGGACGCAGGTAAGTGGCAGGCTAAACAGTCAATCCACAAAAAGAGCACTAAATATACATATACATATCTCTATATATAGATATACAGCATAACTTCATTCATGTGTGAGATTGCATACTGTTGCAATACTGCTGTCTGGGTAATGTTATACTGATGATTTTATAGTTAAAATATTAAAAGTAGATGAGAACTACTGGAACGGAATAGAACGGAATAGACTAGACTAGACTAGACAAGACTAGACTAGACTACATTAGACTAGACTAGACTAGAATAGAATAATATTACAGTTGGAAGGGACCTACAACAATCATCTAGTCCAACGACCTGACCAAGTCAGGGATGACCAGAAGTTAAGGATGTTGTTAAGGGCATTGTCCAAGTGCCTCTTAAACACTGACAGGCTTGGGACATTGACCACCTCTCCAGGAAGCCTGTTCCAGTGTTTGACCACCCTCTTGGTAAAGAAATGCTTCTTAATGTCCAGTCTAAACCTCTCCTGATGCAGCTTTGAACCATTCCCGTGCATCCTATCACTGGATACCAGGAAGAAGAGCTCAGAACCTCCCTCTCCACTTCCCCTCCTCAGGTAACGGTAGAGACCTACGAGGTCGCCCCTCAGCCTCCTTTCTCCAAACTAGCCAAGCCCAAAGTCCTTAGCCACTCCTCATAGGACATGGCTTCCAGCCCTTTCACCAGCTTTGTTGTCCTCCTCTAGTCACATTCAAGGACCTTCACATCCTTCTTAAATTGTGGGGCCCAGAACTGCACACAGGTGTCAAGGTGAGGCCGCACCAGTGCTGAATACAACAGGATAATCACCTCTGGCTGGTTATACTGTATTTGATGCACCCCAGGATGTGGTTTGCCCTCTTGGCTGCCAGGGCAAATATTGCATATTTGCATATTGAATATTGCATTGTATTTGTATTCAAGCCTTCTAGTTCTTCAAATACCTAAGAAATCTATTATACAGAAGACTTGAGTAAAAATTAGGTTGGCCCTGAACTGTGTTGGGAAAAGGAATATGTGGTAGGAGATATTAATGTAATCTGTTGCAGATACTGACTGGAAGTAACTGTAAGCATTGGAAGTTTCCCGTTTTGTTTCAGAAGTCTTGTATATCACTCCCAATAAGCCCAGCTTTGTGGCTAAACTGAACGTAGCAGAGCACAGGATGGGTTAAGATGTAAAAAATAAAAATGTGAAGGTCAGAGAGTTTTAGAGGATTTTCAAATAGTAATATGAAGAAAAGGATCCTGATGGGAGAGGAAGAGGGTGCTTGGCCAGATCCCTGCCTCTCAGCCCCTACCCTCACTCCTGCTGCCTGTGCAGGGGTCTGCAGGGAGGCATGGCCATTCCTCTGCTCTTGCTTTGCCCACACCTCTGCACCCTGCTGTGGGGAAAAAGCCATCTTTCCACTGCTCCATCCACCTCCTCCCCGCCTACACAGCTGGCTCTCAAACTAGAGGTAAGGGGAAATGTGCCACGGTTGTGAAATGAAAGGCCAGGAAAAGGTAAAAAATATTTTGGGCCGAGAAGATGAGGACTTACCCCATCTTCATAGTTTGCAGACTGATTTAAATCTTGACTGTAAGTAACTCCCACAGAGCAAGTGAAATTACAGTGAACTATGACATAATTGAGGAAAAAACCAGGATCTTGTATGATGATGACCGTATACTTCTGTCTGCCAATAAAATTAAGCAGTCATATTTATTGCTGCTTTCACTGTAACCATTCATCCCACTTTTCTGGTGTTTTGTTTCTAAAAGTTTAAGGAGTCTGGAACAGTACATTACCCTTCTTTTCCCTTATCTAGCCAGATTTTCATGTATACGTTAACACAGAATGTACAAAAGGGCTGTTTTGACAATTATTTGCTGAAAACTCTGTTACAGTTTCTAGCTGTGAAACTGAACTTGCATTACCTCAACTGACCGGACCCGTAGCAGACTCTCAGATGGAATGTATGCATCACTCTGCCAATTCAGAGGTTATTTAATACGGTATGTCTGGAACCAGCCTTTTTGCTGAAATTGTTTTGGCTAAGAAACTATCCAGATGAGTCTACTGCAAAACTATGTGCTTTGACTGGGATTTTCAAAGTCGGTCTGGAATCGCTCCACTCAAAAATGGGCAGTGTTAGAGATTACTTCTTTTGGAGAATATCTCTTAAACCAAAGGTTTGGTTTGGTTTTGTTCATTTTTATTTTGTTTGGTTTTATGTAGGTTCAGTACAACTCATGTATGCATGCATTATTAGATGCAAAACAACTCTACCTTTCTTACTCAATTTTTTCACTGTCTGTGTGAAAATTATTCAACAAAACAACAGCAGAGATAGGGTGATAAAGACAGGGAAGAACTGTAATTTAGTCATCTGGATGGGAGCTATCATTTTGCAGTATTCTGTTTAACCATGCATCATACTATCCAGAAATGGTTAGTTACTATGTTAATGGGAATAGCTGATGTATTGCAGTAAGTGCTGGCATTTTTCTGCTGTGATGGTTTTCTATTCACACTAATGAGCATTTTTCTTTTAAATTGGTTGCACTGTTTAATTCATTGTTATACTTATTTGACACCCCAGAACAAATTCTGCTCTCAATTATACTAGTCTAAATCTAGGATAAGCCATCTGTTGCCATCAGTGCTAGACCTTGATTTGTCCAGTGATTTAAACAGGCCTTTAACCTTAACCACATTTCCACCACACGCTGATAGTTAAGGAGACTCTGAAGTGTTGGGGTTTTTTCATCCTTATGTTGGTGAAAGGAAGAGTTTGAGCTTGCGTAGTTACCTCCACCATTTCATAGCTAAGTGTATAGCTACGTACGGCACAGGCTGTACTAACTAACAGAGACTGAGCCATCTGGGAAGCCAGCAATCATGGTGAGTGAAATATTAAGCCCAAGTCAATAGGCATTGCTGAGAAAGCAGAGCTTGTTAACCTGGGCATGACAGCCCCACCGCTCCTGCTGCTCTTTTCCTTTTGAAAGGTGACTGAAAAGCTGTGGACTCTGGCAGGGAGGCTTTGGTGGATTTAGCCGCGGTGAGCTCAGGTGCAACCTCACCCAGATACCTGCCCCACAGCTGAGACTTGGTGAGACCTGGCACCTGTGGAAGGGGCAGAAGAAACGAGTGTGTCAGCTCCTCCCTCAGCCACTGGAGTTCAGTCTGGCATATTAATTTGAGCTGCTTTCCTTGGCCGAGAGTTGTCTGGATGGTTTTTCAAGTCCGGCAAGGTAGATTGGATTCAGTTTTTCATCTTACTCATCATTAAGTGGGTAATGGGCAGTTTCAGGCTTGTAATGAAACTAGGTCAAACAGTAGTCTCCTTGTATAAGCTCCAAATGTCTGGTTCACTAGAGTTTGGTATATCTTAAATGACAATAGATGGTATTTTGATGTACCTTACAGAGCAGAAAGGATAGACGTATATTAGCCGTGAATATATTTTTCTTCTAAAATATGCTGGAAATTAATTATGTCCCAAGTCCAGCATTCCAGTCTTCAGGCCATCGGGATGGGGTCCGAAATGCAGTTTCAATGTCCGAAATTCAATTTATGTAGTTTAAATCCTGGCAGCTGTCACTGCACTAACACTAATCACCATCTCAGAAAAGATACTTTGAAGTACAGAATTTAAGTCTACGTGGGAATATAGTGTATATTAGTATAAAATCTTGATATAGACCCCCCCACACACATTCAGCGTTGCAAGTACTTTGTCCAGCTTGTGACACAATAGATAATACACCATGTAACTCTCTTTAGCAAAGCTGATACAAAAAAAAACCCAAACCAAAAGAGTTCCCAGTTCCCCATTTTTGAAATGGTCTGCCATGACCACAGATGAAGATAAAGTCAGAACTAATGATTTTTAAAGTTTGCAAATGTGTATCTTTGTACAAACATCATAACAAAGGAAACCGAGAAAGGCAGAAATGGATGCTAGACACCGAAATGTCAGATTATAAGGCACACTCTCGGGGGTCTTGCGTGGTTGTTCCTGCTGAGCCCACAGCAGGTCACTGAGCCGGGCTCTCCTCTTCGTCTTCATGCCCTTTGTTTCTTCTGAACTTCTGAGGGGCAAAACTGCTTTTTGCGCTGTACTTGTGAGAAGTAGATGGTTTAATCAGGAACTAGACTATGAATCTTAAGTTATGATAATGGCACCTGGCTACCGTAGATAACAGCATACTCAGTCAGTAGACAAAGTGTCAAAGCCATGTAAAGCTTCACAGCATGAAAACGATGGCCTGGAAGAGTAGCAGCAACAGAGGCCAAGGTATTTACAAGTTCACAAGGAATGTGAATGTGTAAATTTTTCAGAAAGTGCTGACTCCCCATCTTCAGGGACCTATGGTCTTTTTATACAACCCACACTGTGAACCCAAACATACACTACTAAAAATGAAGATATTTAAACTTTCCTGGACTATATTCCCATCAGACTCAGTCTTGCTCCAGTGCCATAAGCCTCACTTTCCCTCCTGCTCAGTCTCTTCAGTAGCTTCAGGGGCAGGGTTAGCCTTCCTCTTACAGTAAGCCCTGCAGTAAGAACATCTTCTTAAAAATAGGATCTGCGGATTCAAAACTACCATGGGCCAAAAAGAGCCAAAAGCGTAGGTTTCCCATATTGTAAGTGTTAGTCTATTCTGTTAGGCTATTGTGTGGAAGTCAGTGCATGACCTGAGCATGTCTAATGGATCAGGCCTCTCTAGGGAGTTAGGGTGGATTTAGCTGCCGCGTGCCTTTTATCGGCTTGCACTGGAGTGTAGACGCTTTATCCCCTCAGCCAACACATCTCTGAGTAAGTGATATGCCAGTCCTGAGGAACTTTGTGCACTGAAATGGAGGAACAAATTGATTTTAAGCACCTCCAAGGCCTAGATGGGACTGGAGTGTCAGCAGTCTGAGAACTGTGGACCTGGTATCGGGGACTTGGGGAGTGAGAACGAAACCTAATCCGAGGGGCAGGCAGCTGGTCCCTGGGCTTGGTGTAACAGTTCAAACGAATACCTGCACACTAACCGTCCACAATCTTGCTTTTCTGAAAGGAAAAAAATCAATGTATTATTTTGTTCTACCCTGACACCACTTATTACTTGAGCTGAGTGAATAATTCACAGTATATATCTTCCCTGACAAACAGAGCTGCTTTTTCTGCTCTTGGACATGAATCTATGAAACCATCTGCCTGTAGCTATGAATAGATTGCAGTTTCCTCTTGTTTATCTGTCTGCAAAAATGCCATGATGTTTTCTCTCCCACCCCCACCGATCTTATTATTTCTATGTATTGATCGTGACCTGATCTCTGAACTGTGTTTTCTGATCACAGAAATCACCAGGGTGGTATATTTCAGCCACAGGTACAGAGTGCTCACATGTTTTGTTATTTGCTATTGTTTAACCATTTTTTTTTATTTTGATGCATGCTCTCAAGATTTATGAGGAACAAGTTTACACATTTCTAATCCATTCAATATAATAAGAGCTCAGGGAAGGTACAAAACCAGGTGCAGCATAAAATAAAATTGAAAAAGGGTCATTAATAGAATAAGCAGTTTTATGAGTCATTTCTGGACCCCAAGCTGACACGGAAATTTGAAGACAAATGTGTTCAAAACCTTGCAAATATTACTTTGAAATTAAATTTCTGCTATGTTTATTATAGTAACATTCTGTGACGAGCAAGTACAGCAGTGGTAGCATGCAGGCTGAAGGAACCATAACAGATATGAATATATTAAAAAACTCACAAGTATTTTTGGAAGGATTTAGGTTTCATTTGGGATGTGTTTTGCTATAGTCATTCCGGCCTTTTTTATGCTTGATTAATCATTGCTAATTTGTGAACTGGCTAAGGCAAGGGTTACTTCTCACTGCAAGAATGTGAGTCATCTTGGTGGATCCAAGGCATGTCATTCTCTGTCTGCTGTAAAATCATATTTTTCTGTCTTTCTAGAAGTCTGTTGTCTAATTCAGCCCTACAGCTGGATCAACAAAACAGCACTGAGTGAATCATTTTCTGTCATCCCTGTAAGCAAGGTTCTTGCAGTAACACTGAGTCAGGTCTAGAACTAATGCCAAATTTAAAATACGGTCCCATCTAAGCTATTTCTTTACAAGTGAATATAAGACTGAGTTTAGTTATCTTAAAGATATATTTTTATTCTCTGAAAACAAATCTGGGAAAAGAGATAGAAGAGAACTGATACTGCACTGAAACCATGCGAGCTTCAGACAGAGAAGCTGATAATAACAAATATATCTTACAAGCTTTTACATCCTTAACATGCTGGACACCTCATGATGTACCAATTGCCTTTAGTTCACTAACCTCAATGGCAATTTAAAGCATTTAGTATAGCAGGCGGTAATAATAATTTTACAGGATGGAACTTACTAGTGTGGCAGCTCATGTGAAAAAATGTCATGTTAATCGTGGCTTGTTGGGTTTTACATTGAATCTTACTACATATTCAGGCTACTTAAGCCGACCAAACCCTGTCTATCCAGAGGCAGATCAAGGTGTTCGGAAATTGCTATGTAACTTCTCAGATTTACATTTGGAACTTAAGTATGCAATCTCAGTCCTGATTTTCTATTTACTTCAGCTGGATGTACAGCTATTTTTTTATTAAAATTATTGTTCCTTTTCAATGAAACCTCTGAAAATGAAAACAATTTTGATAAAAATTTCAGTAATGGTTTTTTTCACTACTGAGATGCTTGAAAACATTGACAGTCTTTTCTGTATTTATTTATTTTAATTTGAGCTTTGTTAGTTATAAATAACCACAAATTATAAGATGTTTTCTGATTAGTTGACCTACCAAGCTATGGTCAGGAAGTTTAGCAGAAATGGTTTTGATCTATATTCCTTTGGGATTATGCCAGCACACTGTGATCACCTCTGAATTGAAGAAGGGGAGGTAATCTACCTGCAACCCTGTGGACTGCAGCAAAATTAGGGAGAACAGCTTGTCATCTTCTATCTACTGGCTGTCTGAGTGTATTTCTGATCTATTCTTATGACAGTTACCACATCACCCCACACTGCAGCGCTGTACCTTTCTTCCTGAATAGGAAAAATGGCATGGGGTCCAAATAGTGATACAGTCTAGACAGATTTACTGCATGACTTATTTTGAACAGCTGAGTTGTCTATATTCTTTGCTAATATTAAGGTACCATTTCAGTAGTCAAGTTGGCTGGTTTCAGCACTTTTTTGGTTTTTTCCTATGTCTGCCTATGGGGAATCTGGCTTGCAATATGCTCTCACTTCTCCTGTGTCTATGACAGTGTTAAGATTTGCACAGCTCCTTCATTCATGCTCATATATTTTTTTAGTGCTTTATATTAGTGCCATGTCAGTAAAGGCTTCTCTGTCCTCATATCGGCATAATGTTGGGCCAATGCAGTGGAAAGTCTGGCCCAAAGCACACAGATTCTAAGAATCAGTCATTTTCCAGTATTTGAGTCATTCCTGAATCAGGATCATAACACCTTCATCTTATGTGAGGTGCCTTGACTCTACAGAAATGACTGAGAATAGTAACTCATGTACCAGCAGTCCCCATCCCCTTTAGCAGGGTTTAACAGCACAGGTTTCATACACCAAGATTACAGAGCTGTGTGCATGTATAAAAAGCTTGCTGTATTTTATTCTAAGTTTATGTACTCAATTCCTACTTGATACCAGGAGAGCCTTTACTGACCTTGAAACTTGAAGTGATGAGATTCAATACTGCAGCAGCTCAGAAGTGGTTAAAAAAACCCACCAGCTACTCTAGCAGATGTAATTAAGGAGTAAATTACCAAATACCAGAGTAAAAAATGAAACCAAGATGCTTCTGGAAAAGTAGACTGAAGAGTGGGAAAAGCTTCATAGGAAGGTGAAAACTTTATAGCTAAAAAATTCTAAGGATTTTAAGTAGAGAGCTGCCCAAAGATGCAGGTAGGATGTAGGATTTCTGCAGCTGCCAAATTCAGGGTCTCTGGGGTAGGAGCAGAGGAAATTTCGGGCCTGAATGGATGGATGTACATTCCTTCTATACTTCAATTTTTTTTGAAATCTTTTTGAGAGGAAACAGCCAAATGGCCTGTAGAGAAGGGACATGGGGTGAGACAATTTCTAAACTATCTGGACTTGAGTTTGACTCATTTTCTGAGCTGAGATTCTTGATTGCCTGTTCATAAGACAGTTTAACACCTAAGCTTCCCTTCTTGGAGATTTAATGGCTAGTACCTGTCAGCAGAGGAATTCTCCTTTCCTTTCTCGCCTAAAATTCTACCATAAATATGGTGACTTACTTATATCTGTGTAGAAACAGATACACTTTCCCCTGAAGGATCTAGTAATTTTTCAGACTTTGACAAACATAGCTATTCATTTGTACCTTTTTTTTCTTTTTTTTTGTCACAGAAGGTTCAAGGTTAATATATACGCAGACTATGAAATGACAGTCTAATTCTGCTGTGGTATCAAAGGCACATACCCAGTCAATGAAACTAAATGATCACAGGCCTTATTTCTTAACAATTTATCTATATAGGGCCTGAGGGACCCTTTGGAGAGAGAAACTGCTGCTGTTGGGAAATAGTTAGCTGGAGAAAATGGTCTCATTGCTTAGAGATGGATACACCTAACCATGGTTAAGAGTTCATGCGAATTCAGGTATAATTACTTATGTATTTATTTATGAAGTGTAGGATTAACTAAATGTCTGCCATACAGGTGATCATCCTGTAAGACCATTGGCTGATATTCAGTACAAATATTTCAGAGCGTAAAAGCAAAAAGTTACTCTGACTTCGCAGGAAATTCTTGGGGGAAATGTTCAGAAGAGGAACCTTGTGTTGTGCTTGGGAAGGCCCCATAGTAGAAAGCCCTGAGGTGCCAGAGGAACCACAGGTGTTTGATACAGGAATTACAAACACAGGGAACAGGAACCCAAGTCTCCTCCCCTGCAACCCTTCAACAACCCAAGCATGCAAATATAAGAAAATGACATTAAATTATTCTAACTGAAAGGTAAAGAGCAGAAAAGAGAACTCCATCTGATTAACATATGAAGATGTTCCGTTAGGTACTCTACTAGACTTAGACCACAATAATCCATGCACGAAAGAACAATGGGGACAAAAACATATACCATGTATGCCCATAAGCAGATAAACTGATGACGAACATTTTGTCAAATGTCCCAGTTAGAGTGGGTTGTGTGCACAATTATTCTAATTTTGCAAAAGCAGTGCCTTGTGGAATGGACCTTACATTTATGTGAGGTAAACCTGTAAATGTTAACAGATAAAAGAACTATTCTACATGTTGCAAGAGTGTGGAAAATCTTTATTAAAAATGCTTCCGTAACCGTTGGTAAGCAAAGAAAGTGATAAACCAAATGAAACAGATGCATCAAAGTGATTTCCTTTGGGCTTCTAGTAGAACTAAAAAGGATAGTTTAAAGAGTTTGTGTCAAGAGGCTCCCTCACAATAATCGCTTCTATATGAATAGCACCTTCAAGTGAAATATATTTAGTTAATTGGGTGAAAAAATAATAAAAAAAAAAATTATAATCAATAGTGTGAACAAGGTTAGGTCAATGGTAGGAACTCCTAGGGAATGATCCTTTAAGCTTCCTAATCCCTTCTTCTAGAGAAGCTGTCAATATGAGCATCACAGTAAAGATATTTTGGCAATATAATCTTCAGCTGACACTAGGAAAGGTATCCTTAACAAGTTTAATGGGATCATCACTTTACAAGTTTAAGAAGTGATGAAAAGTTTGAGTTACCTGAACAGCATTTTTAGATAATTTCAATTGTAATAGAAAATATCTGAGAAGACTACAAGATAAGGTTGGAGATGTTTTGCATGTCTAGATGAGACAATTATTTTCTACTTATGCTTTAACACTGAAAACACAAACAAATATGCTAAGTTTGATAATTTTAAACTTTCCTTTGAGATTTGGTTATTTTGGTTATTTTTCATTCACCTTATGTTTTTGCTTTAGCAAACTTTTAATACTTGTTTAATTCAGTTTTCATTCAGTTTAAGTTTCTGTTTTCTGGAAATCTTATGGTCTCTATCTGGATGACATATTTAAATAAGGACATTAAAGCAAAAATTGAAAATGCTATATCCCTGTGATGTAAGAAGAAATGTTGAGGTTTAGCATAGTACCCCATGTTTGAATAACAGAGTGGCTGGGGGATTATTTAGCACAGGGCTCTAATGGATTTTAATTACTTCATGTGTAATTTATGTGCTTACATAACTTCCTTGAAAGAGATACTTCCTGACTTGGGAACCAAGGAACAACTGAGTGAGACAGGAAACAAATAAATAGATATTAAGAAACAAACTCGTATATGCCTATGACAGAAATAAACTGCCAAAATACTGCATGAGTCAGTGAGGAAGAAGAATAAAGCAAGATGGAAAATAAATTGTCTTTTCGTGGCAGTTTTTTTCTCCCACATATTCTGATGACAATTCAAAGCCAATGACAGATGCAATTCTAATTTGTCTCATGTTGTGTGTGAAAAGACTCAAATACCTCGCTTCAAAAACCTATACTCTTGTCTCAGCCTCTCCAGGGATTATCAACAGGGAGAAGGGGGAAAATTTTGGAAAGGGTGATCAGGTTTTAACAGCTATGAGGATATTTAAGAGATGTTAGTAAGTATCTTTTACCTCATGCAGAGGATGATAACTTGTGGAATTGTATAACAGAAATTAAAATATTTTCTTCACATAGAAATGAAACTTAGAAGCATTGGGAAACACAGTAATAAAGTAAAAATATCTTTTCATCATTTGCTTAGGTTTAGATCAGTTACAAGCTTGCATTTTTAAGGAGCATTCCCATAAGAGATCACATCCTGATTGAAATCTAAGAAGGGAAAGAAAAAGACCAGTTAGACTACCAGAAGATCCAAAATTAATCTCTAACAAAGCAAGTAGTTCACCAAAGTCCAATCTGTACATCGGTTTATTTTCAACTTAGAGTTCAAAAGAAATAGCAGCTCTGTGGTTAAGCAATGATTGAAGAGGTTAGTAATAGATCAAAGCAAAGGATAGGAGAGAGACGGGTGAGCATCTGGGAGGGAAAATGGATAACATTTTCCTTGGTCTGTTCTGAGAAAAAATGAGAATGTGGGGGAGAGAAGGGGGAGGAAAAATAAGATCAGACTTCTCGGGAGAAATACTTTTGCTCTGAATGAACGGTGAAAATTTCCAGAGAAAACTTGAAAGATGCTACCACTATACATTAATCCTTCAAAATGCTTTCTGTAACTAATGCCTCATTTGAAACCTGTTACTTTGTTTCAAAATACATTGCACAATTAAAATTCCCAAAACTCCAAGCCAGATTCTTTCTCCTTAGCTCTCTGTTGTGTTGCACTATATCACAAAGGGATTTTTTTGTTCCTTTTTTTTTTCCCCCTGAGATTTTTCCTCTGGAAATGAAAGCTGCTTCTGTCTTAGCCTTATAACATTAGATCTCTATTTGCATAGCATTCCTATGACTTAGGGGTATGTATTTCCCTTTTTGTTAACAGTTGAAAATATTTTTTCTCCCATTTTCAACATTTTAAACTCAGAAGGCAAAATATTCCTTGTAGTTTACGATATAAATGGATCTACGGTCATAAAGTGTTATTCACTATTAAAAAATTTGTGTAAAATAAATTTCTTAAAATAGTGAAGTTTAATTTCAATAAGCAGCTAATTGTTATATGTATCCCAAGTCTTTGCAAAACATCTTTGGTTTTGGGATTAGGGAACAGGTATATTTTTTGTACTACAGTAAAGACCTCTGAAATATTAGAGTCTTAGCCTAATTCCATCCTTCTTTTTTTCCTAGTGGACTTTTATTTACATCCCCAGTTCCCCAGGAGCCCCCAGGAGCATTTGTTGATGATGGTCCTGGCCTGCACATGGTAATCATGTGCAACTTTCTTTGGAAGAAATTTGTCATCTCTGCTATGTCTGTTAGCAGGACTGTTTGTGGTTTCACAGGGGGAAAATATTAAGTGCCTTAAACTATTTACCTGTATATTACAGATCAGAATCAGACTTAAAGGCAATATTACATGTGTAACTCCCAAAATATGAAAGACAGTATTTTGTGTATCCTGTCAGTAGGATACAGGCTCTTTATAAAGGCAAATTCTGTGTGTGGAAGAGGAAATATGTTATAAATGCATAATTGAGAAGTAAGTGTGTTCCTCCCTATGGTCCAGAGGAATTTCTCAGACTATTTGGTAAGGGTAATGGACAAGATGACCACCGTTTTTGTAGGAATATAGTACTTGGGCATTTTTAGGGAATGCAGTACTTTTTTCTAGGATGAGAGCTCTAATCACTGAGCCACTGAATAAAGTAAAGCTTCTCCGTTGGGTCACTTTAAAAAACAACAACATATCTTCTATTGCATTTCCTACATAGCCCAATTCCATGGTTATGACTTAGGCCTCGGGAGATAATCGCTCGGTCTGAGCATATGCCTCCAGGGTTGGCAGCAGTTGAGCAGTGGGTTTTGAAGGTCACAATTTTGGGCTTAGGCAGAATTTAAGTACTAATTTGTGGGATTTGGAAGCTTTCCCAAGATCAGAAACTGGCGTAGCAGAGAGTGAAATCCAGTTGTCTTGTGTTGCAACCCATAAACACTGGGCTCTAGAAAAGACTATGAAATAATTTGGGTGTTAAATCACTGTCTTAATGGAACAAAAAGGTTAAGGGGTGGGGTCTTTAGGTGTTTAAGGATCTAGTCACCATGTTTTTCTTTTTATATACTGGTAAGGTAGACGATATTTGGACTGTAAATATTTTAAGCTATTGAGGAAAATACTGTGAGGTGAAGGGTTGCTATAGTCTCTGTGACAAGCCTATCAATAGTCTTTCATGGTTAAAAATTAAAATTACATTTTGTAACTAAACAGATGAGGGAAAGGGATTCAGAGAAATATTTTTTTAAAGCCAGATTTGTGGTAAAGAGTGATGAGAGTAACTATGTTTTTAGAATTCTATTCTCTGCCACTTTGCTAAGGTGACGAATAGAAGGAATTTATTAAGTTTGGGAAGGTGGAAAAAATTATACTGAATGGATATTTGCAAAAAATTCTGCTCAGCAAAAAAAGAGAGCTAGAGCAGGTGGTATCTCTGACTTAGGTACCCTAAGTCCTTATTCAAGTGCATCTTTATTGCAGAACAAACACAAATCCTACTGTGCCTTGCTGTTTACCCATGACATTCATCATGGTTAAAAATGTGTATATTAGACATTACTTTAACAATATTTATTGGGAAGCAAGACATGGCTTAAAAATATATGTAAATGTAAATGTACATCTGAAAGGCTGCAGTGACTGCCTTTCTTTTGATTTCAGGCTCAGATTCACTTTTCTTGGTAAATCAGTCTACATTTAAATTAATGTAAGTAAGAGAAAAGACCCTTATATTGACTTCAGTAAGGGGAAAGATAGATTGTTAGATTTTTAGAAACAGGCACTTATTCAGCAAGGCAGTTATACTTGTGTGGATTGGAGCCATACTACTATAAACTCTTTTCTAGAATACCTTTTATTATCTGTAAGGCTGTATAATCAGGCAGCTTGTCAGTCTTTCTAAAGGAGAGAATAATTGCATCTTCAGAAGTCACATACTGGAGACATTACATTTTGATTAAGAAAAAGCCCTCACTTTTCCCCCAGTGAAGGATCTTCACATGTGAAAATGCTCAACTAACCTAAAAACATAGTCCACAATTAAAGCAAATTTGAAGAACCTAAATAATCAAGCAACGACAGATTTGAAGTGTGCCCGCTACTGAATGAGGGAGCAAGACTACAGCTGTATGTAACAAAATCTTGTTTAATGACAGCTGGGGGAACAGCAGATTATTATACCTCCTTTTTCCTGTTGCTTCTATATAACATTTGGCCCTGTGATAATTTGACATTTCAAAAACAAATTCTCATTCTGATAAGCACTGAAAAAGATGTTTCTAATGCTAACTAGCTGGAGTTTCAGTTTATCTGGAAGAACAAAGGGTTAACAAAATCTTCTCTCCCCTTCAAGTGCTAAAAGCCAAGAGTTTTCACTGCTTTCATTTGTAAGAAGAGCCTGATTGAATTTACTTCTGTTTCACTTTTAAAACTTCCTGGCTTTTCATTCACAAATCACACGTTTGTCTTCTCCCGGAAAAGCTTTGCTTTTGTTTTTGTGACCTACATTTGTAGGGCTCCTAATTAACAGGCAGCACTGGGATCTGCTGTCCCTCAATAGCTCTGCTGCTTTGGGATCCTCAGCTAAACAGAAAACATGTTGCTGAAATCTGAATGAACGTAACTACCTACTTCTGCTTGGCACCTTTATATGAAACGTGTAAGTCAAAAATGCATCATAACTGCAGATTTTCCCGTATATTGTATTCATGTCCTAGCTTGGCAGCTATTGAAGTTAACATGAGAGGATCAAGCATAGAGGTGAGGTAAGGTAAGATTTCATTGTCCTTAAAATAAAAACATTATTATGTCAAAACATTCTTCCCTGCATTAGTGTTTGCAATCACTTCCTTTATTTTCTCTTTTTTTCCAAAAATCTTTCCTTAGCCTCCGTAGATAAGCTGCTCATTATTCTTACCTTTGTGTTCAGATTATCATTCTGCCTTATGAGAAAGTGGCAAAACATGCTACTTAAATAACATTAGACCACACAAGAACTAAGTCATCTCTGTTCCAGTTGTCAAAGAAAATAGGAGTTTGGCTGGAGCTGGAATGCAGCATTTGACTCTGCTTTTTGTATTAAAAAACATGTTACGTACTGTGCTGAATTGATACGAACTGCTGCATTCAAGCACATCAAACAACCAGCTCCTCCCATCACAGGATCTTGTTACTTGCTCGATGACATTTTTAGACTCCTGCTATGCCTATCCTCAACAGCACCATGTTAGTAGCTGGTCAGCCTAATGCTTTGTCCCACAGAATAAGTAATGTCATTACCATTAGAAAAAAGTTTCATTTTCTTGGGATTTGCCTTCTGCTTGGCTGCATATTCTGAGTTGGCTATGCTTAAAGGCACTCTTTTCTCTTACAAATTTGCTTATGATGAAGCCTTTTCCTAAATCTCACCACCTGAAATATTTTTACAAATTTACAGAAGGATAGAATGATTTTGGTTGGAAGAGACCTTTAAGATCATCAAGTCTGACCATCAACCTAACACTGACAAGTTACCACTAAGCCGTGTCCTTCAGCACCACATCTACATATTTTTTAAATACGTCCAGGGATGGTGATTCAACCACTTCTCTGGGCAGCCTGTTCCAATGCTTGACCACCCTTCCAGTGAAGAAATTTTTCCTAATATCCAGTCTAAACCACTCCTGGTGCAACTTGAAGCCGTTTCCTCTTGTTCTGTTGCTTTTTACTTGGGAGAAGAGACCGACCCCCAGCTCACTACCACCTACTTTCAGGTAGTTGTAGAGAGCGATAAGGTCTCCCCTCAGCCTCCTTTTCTCNTCTCCCCTCAGCCTCCTTTTCTCCAGGCTAAACAATCCCAGTTCCCTCAGCCGCTCCTCATAAGACTTGTGCTCTAGACCATTCGCCAGCGTCGCTGCCCTTCTTTGGACACGCTCCAGCACCTCAGTGTCTTTCCTGTAGTGAGGGGCCTGAAACTGAAACACAATATTTGAGGTGTGGCCTCACCAGTGCTGACTACAGGGGGACAATCACTTCCCTAGTCCTGCTGGCCACACTATTCCTGATACAAGCCAGGATGCTGTTGTTTTTCTTGGCCACCTGGGCACACTGCTGGCTTATACTCAGCCGGCAGTTGATAGGTCCTTTTCTGCCAGGCAGCTCTCCAGCCAGTCCTCCCCCAGCCTGTGGCACTGCATGGGGTTGTTGTGACCCACGTGCAGGACCTGGCACTTGGCCTTGTTGAATCTCATACCATTGGCCTATAGGAACTTCAGCTTTGTGGCCGCTGTTCCTCAAAATCAAACTAAACGGAAATTAGCCAATACACTCAAAAGCTGTTGGGAGACACAGATGGTGACCGGGTGACTGCTTTTACCCTAGAAATAGAGACAATGTATCCCTCAGTAACGTCTGTGCAAGGTAAGGCAGATACTTCAGGCTGGAACCACAAGGGCTGGAGGCAAGTGTGGAGACGCCTAACTTCTAAGTGACCTTCCATCTAGAATATGAGATGTCTATATGAACAGTGTTTCCCTGTTCCAGGATTAGTTAATAGTAGGGTAGGAAAATTGTCCTAGTGGTGAGACTGGCTTGTTTCCAAAAATCCGTTTTCCTCAGGGGGTTTCTGCTCCACCCATACTCCATCACCGGGCACGAGAGTGGAAGGGATGTGCTGTATATCAGGTAGCCATTCTGCAGATAGGCAGTTGTGCTTGCATTTTCTGGGAAGCTGTAGGATTCTTTGCATATGTGCTTTAAATGCAGAACTTTTTGCAACTACCAGAACCACTGTACATATACAACACTACTCTGCTGTGTCTATCTGGTAATTCATGATTCTTTTGCAACAGGAGTCATTCCGTGTCTGAGCAGTAGGTCTGGCATACCTAAAGGCTGTGTGACATGTTGCACAGGGTCAGAAGCCGAGAGGCTGCTGCATACAGCCCTGTCTCCCAAGACTGTGCGAAGAGGGCTGTTTGCAGCCTGGATGCATGTACGTATGTGGTGACTCATCCAGTCGAAAAGGGTGCACAGTGGAGGCTGAGGGGAATTGATGCTCATGCTGAGGAGACTCTACAGAGCCAAGAGAGACTTGGCCTAGATATCACTCCCAGGGGCAAAAGGAGGAAATGTTCCTCTTTTATTCAGTAGTCAGATGGTTTCAAGAAGGGAAGATGAAGTTCTATCTTTATTTAAATGGATGTTTAAGTGTCTTCGACAAGGCAGTGAAATTTCACTAGCAGAAAATTAAGTCTGTTCTTGTAAGAAGCAGTTTTCTTATTCAAATAGACAGATTAGTATGTGAACACAAGTCTCCTATTCTGTCCTGGTTTCTAACTCTGGGGCTGTTGGCTAGAATAGAATGATTAAACGAATATTGGCTTCTCCTGCCTTACATTCTTCAGTACATTAGATGTGCTCCTCGTCACATCAGAGAAGCATCCCCTACCTTGGCGCTGGTTGAATTGGCTCCTCAGAGCTTTCAGACTTTGGTGCCCACTTTCTGGCAGAAACACAGGGCATGCTTATAAATCACAGTGGAGTTAAAGGTCTCCAAACTGACGTGTTTAGTGCAGTGCAGTGCAGTGCAGTGCCAGGCAGAAATACGAAACCGAAGCTCAGAGCAGAAGCGTAGTTTTACGGTGGCACTGTGCTCATGCCAGTACACCCTTCTAGAAGGAAAGACTGACTGGCTCTGCCCGAGCAATGCAAAAGCCATTAAACTGTTTTGGTTTCTTTAAGAGATGCAGTCAGCACCAGCTCAGGGCTTTTTGTGCCGTATTTGATTTACGAAGGCATGTGCTTATTTGCAGTTTTATAGTCACTTAGGGCCCTTGGACTTTACTGATATTCATCGCAAGGCTCTTTGCCAGTGCCAGAAAGATTTTTTAGCAAATGCCGGCTGCTGAAAGAGAGCTCTTCCTCTCGAATCTTGCTTGTTCTGTCAGCTCCTGCAGAGCATCTGTATAATGCACATCTTGGGTGCAGTTTTGTCTCTGTGTCTGCAGAACATCTAAGCTCTCCCTGTAGCCTATGGAGATCTAGTCGGTGGAGTATGGGGAGGTATTCAGCTGACCAGATATAGGTGTTTTCTTTCGGTGAGCTGATTTTGCTCTCCATGTGGTATTTTTAATTCGTCAACCTGCAAGTTGTTTTCTTGTGCCAATCCATTTTCTCAGAGCTGAAGTGACAGCTGTCACAAGAGCAATCCAGGCCTGTGGTTACAAGAATTTCCACAGGAATGATGCCTTGATGTTAGCCGTTTACCCTGAAATTGTCCTTTACCCTGAAATCACCTTTAATTCAACCCACATTACAGCAAGAACAAGCAATACTTATCTGTGAAATCTGAAATAGCACTTGCAAAGGTTTAGAAAACTTGATGTGTGACAGAAATAAAATGATCCTTACTGAACTTTTTCCTTCTATGTGTCCAGCAGATGGATTATGGATGATCCAATTACCAGACCCCATTTTAGGGTCTTTTATACATGAACGTTAGCTTGTAATTTCCACCTTCTGCATATTCACCTATAGATTTCACTCAGTTCCCTTCTTTTCCTCTCCCGTGAAATGTTATTACGCCTTTTTTATAGAAGAGAAATACAAACCTTTTTTTTTTTTT
>VYZM01004038.1:297962-348073 GCA_013398915.1 Dromas ardeola
TTCTGTTTATTGACAATTACCACCACTTTAGAAACCATAATGTCTCAGTGGAAAACCTAACAACGCAGTACCCCTTCCCATATAAGCGAGAGGGTTTGAAGCTCTTTACTTCCTTCTTCACTTCCCTCCTCCAAGAACATCAAGCAATTCCCATGTGGCTTTGCCAAACCTTGAATGTTATTTTGACAACCACACAAAATCTAATGCATAAATGGAGTTCTTGGCATGAAGTCTATTAGTGATTCTTGACTGAGATTACAGAGAACAGGAAACAGCCACTCTGGATAATAGCAGACTTGGCATGGCTCAAGCTTCACCTAATGCTTGTAGATGCCATGGTAGCTTCTGCTTACTACAGACTTTAAGCCCTGGAGGCCTCTAAGTGCCTCCTGGAGGAGGCAGCTGTGGAGCTGCCCTCGCTGCCTCCCATTTCAGCAGTGGGACTCAACAAGTTCTGCTCTTTTGCATTAGAGTGAATTACGTTGGGTGAAAGCAACTGTGGGTGCTGCTGAAGTGCACCCATCGCCTACTTTAGAATCATAGAATCATAGAATGTGTTGGGTTGGAAGGGACCTTTAAAGGTCATCTAGTCCAACCCCCCTGCAGTAAGCAGGGACATCTTCAGCTAGATCAGGTTGCTCAGAGCCTCACCAAGCCTGGCCTTGAATGTCTCCAGGGATGGGGCCTCCACCACCTCTCTGGGCAACCTCTTCCAGTGTCTCACCACCCTCATTGTAAAGAACTTCTTCCTAACGTCTAATCTAAACCTACCCTGCTCTAGTTTAAAACCACTGCCCCTCGTCATATCGCTACATGTTCTTGCAAACAGCCCCTCCCCAGCTTTCTTGTAGGCCCCCTTCAGGTACTGGAAGGCCGCTGTAAGGTCTCCCTGGAGCCTTCTCTTCTCCAGGCTGAACAGCCCCAACTCTCTCAGCCTGTCCTCATAGGAGAGGTGCTCTGGCCCTTTGATCATCTTCATGGCCCTCCTCTGGACCCGCTCCAACAGGTCCATGTCCTTCTTGTGCTGAGGGCTCCAGAGCTGGACACAGTACTCCAGGTGGGGTCTCATGAGAGCAGAGCAGAGGGGCAGAATCACCTCTCTGGATCTGCTGGCCACCGTTCTTTTGATGCAGCCCAGGATGCGATTGGCCTTCTGGGCTGCAAGCGCACATTGTTGGCTCATGTCCAGCTTTTCATCTACCAGTACCCCCAAGTCCTTTTCCGCAGGGCTGCTCTCTATCGCGTCATCCCCCAGCCTGTATTGATAATGAGGATTGTCCCAACCCAAGTGTAGGACCTTGCACTTGACCTTGCTGAACTTCATAAGGTTTGCTCGGGCCCACCTCTCCAGCTTGTCCAGGTCCCTCTGGGTGACATCCTGTCCCTCTGGCCTGTCAACCGCACCACTCAGTTCATAGTAAAGCTAAAGTTTCTTTCCTCCCGTCTTTTTTATTTCATAGTGCACTGATTACCACGCAGTAAAAAATGCACCCTTTTAAACTCTGAAAATAAAGTTACTCTCTTCCTGTCATCAAGACACTAGTAGAAACATATATTTGCACACTTGAATGCTATGTTAACCGCAATAACAAGCGGGCAAGTGAAACCAAATTGTTTAAAAGACTCCCAGACTCAGCAATTTTCAGCTGAGTTGGAACTTGCAGCTTGATTTCTCCTGTTCCCCATTAGTTCCTGAGTCAGGAGCTACTCTTTGTACGCAATTGGACTCAGACAGTCCCTTCCCTAAATCGCTTTCTGGGAACAATCAAGTTCAGTAAATGCTCCCGTTCCCTTCTGTCCCCTGGTTCAGATCACAGCATCTCCTTGGCAGTGAATGGCAACTCTCCAACAATATTGACTGAATAATCTGAGAAAAATATCTCTTTTTTTCTTCGCCTTTTTTTAAATGAAAAACACTTTTCATGCATTTGGAGGCAATTCTATTTCCCACTTGCTAACAGAAATCTTGTCGATAGCCTTTACTCAAGAAGTTTTCCATAAACCTAACCACACGAAGAGCTTAACTACAGGATAAGAGGCAACATATGTAAGACTGATATTAGTATTGAGAAACCTACAATAGCTACTGAAACATACATGTTAATAAACATATCGACAGGCTTTTCTTGTTTTTTTTTTGTTGTTGTTTTTTTTTTCAAGTGAAAGAATTCTGAGTTGTTCAAACAACCTAAAATTAAAACCTGCAATTGCTTCCTACATATAGCAGTGATAAAGTGCACAGTAAAACTATCCTGACAGCAGCAACAAGTGTATTGTTTTTAAATAGATACTTCGTAAAGAAGCTGAGTCCAGCTTTGGGTTAGCAAAGGCAGTCTTTAAGTGCTTTTTCCAAGAGGTTCATTTTACAGTTATGTGAATCAAAACACACAGAAATGGATCTCTGACTTGAATGCTCTATTCTGTTTTTATATTTATTATATCTATGTTTATTGATCATTTTATCATAGAGATTCTTCATCAGCCTTTAAACATAAAGCACATACAAATTTCTTATGCTGAAATTTCATGTTGAAAGAATACTAATTTTTCCTTACACCGTGATGAATGTAGGTTGGGTTTGGTAAGAGGAATATATCTGCACTGTTTCTAAGTCACTTTCACCATGGATCTCACATTGATTAGCTAAAGATATACCTTCTGGAGCCATTTTACTGCACAAATATCCCTGCTTTCTTTGTATTTTTAAATCTAATTTCTAGCCCTCCTAGTTTTGGCAAAGAATTTCTCAAAGATTTTTAATGAAAGGTTCTAAGTTGAGTGAAGTTTCTGGGAGAGACAGGGACTAGGAAAGTATTGCTTGAGAGGGTACAAGGGGCAGGAACGCGGAAACAAGTGGAGAGTTATAAGGTTTGCTGACTTACCTTACGTCCAGCCAGTATGGTCTCCATGCCTGTGAGCTCCATACTTGACACCTAATGGGGATGTGTATGCTCATGTTCTGCTTTGCTTAATTCACATGAAATTATGAAGACTTCCATGCATTTAGTAGAGCAGGCTCATAAATCTTGTTGTTTTACACTCCAGCTCAGCTCATCTTTCATCCAAAGTGGGTATTTTTACACAATTAGATTTTCATGAGTGAGTTAAAAATAACATTTAGGTAGTTTTGTTTTGTTCAGCTGTTTCTAATACTGAATGAAATTTGGTTTTGAAATGTAAATGGAATTGCCCTCTGTCGTTTATCTTATCATGTAAGGAGGCCTATCTATGGGTTTTTTTGGGAATTTAGTATTGTTAATAATACTAAATTTCTACTTAGACTGTGTAAGCAGTTTGACTGAACAGAAAACCAAAAAAGACGGATTTAGCTTTTGCCTCCTCTTGAATATTTGTTGTCTTACCAGAAGCCTGACACTGACAGTAACACTCTTCTATGTATGAAGCTAAGGTGGCCAACACCCTGCCATACAGCAGATCTGGGCTGCCAGAGTAATGAAATACATCTACAAACCGCCATCAAACCACTGGAGGGTCTCTGTTATGTGACTTGGAGCAGCTGTGTCCTGGTGATGGGGCGTGTGTCTCGCCGTTCTGATGGCAGACCTTTTGCTGCGTGGCCTGAATCCCTCATGTGGTCTCTGCTGCAGGAGCCAGGCTGAAGTAGATTTGTCATGACACCCATTTTGATGATGCATGATGTCTTCTAAGCATGGTGAGGCACATGCTGAGGCATCAAGCTCTGGAACATCTATATGAAAGGGTTATGTGATCTACAATGGCCAAAAGACTATGTTTTAATCTACAAGGTCTTCCAGGGTTAAGGCTATGATGAAATTTATACCCCACAAAGAAGTTTTGCCAAAATGTGTGAAGCACTGTTGTTTTCAAGCTGTCATATTAATTCTTCTATTCTATAAACAGGTTTTATTGTTTAACTTTTTGTATGGGACCAGATGCTCATCTGATGGTTAGATGATCTGGTCTGATTGACACCAGCTGTGAATCTGATATGCAGTTTGTTCTGGTGCTGCACTGAGCAAGTCAGCTGGGGTTTGGTCTCCTTATCCCCTTATGTGCAGTCTTTGTTTCTGCAGTGGTTTTGGCTTTGTAAGAGAACAAGAAGATTTCACTACCTAACAAAGAAAGCTTTGATTGGGGCCTGGCTAACAGAGTCCAAAATTAATATTCTCAACAATGATGCTTTGTTCTCTGAGTCTTTTACTTTTTCAGATGGAGGAAAGTTAAATATAACCTGGATGGGCTATTCTAAAGAAATACATGCCAACATTTGATTAACTACAGTTTTTGCTTGGTTTTCTGTGAAACAAGATTTACGCAATCACTCCCTCTGAAAGTCTGTGCCCAGCCTCTTGGCTAATTTCATCCTGGTTTGATAGGGGAAAAACATTTAGAGATAACTACCTTTTTATAAGTTTTGTTCAAATAGGCACTTGCGTAAAGGAAATGGGTCCTGAAAGTGTTTGGAGTGAACCTAAGATCACAGAATAGTTCAGGCTGGACCAGAGCTCATGAAGTCAACTGGTCTAAACACCTACTCAGAGCAGGTCTGACCAAATCAACTTGTCTAGTCGAGCCTTGAACACATCCAAAGAGGGAGATTCCATGCTGTGTCTGCAGGTTCTGTTCCTGTATTTGACCATCCCAATGGTTAAAAAAAATAAATATTAATATGGAACTGAAATTCCCAGTGTTCCAACCTGTGTCTTTTGCCTCTTGTCTCATTACTGTGTACCTCAGAGAAGAGACTGGTTCTGTCTTCTTTGTGTCATTTGACCAGATAGTTATAGAATCATAGAATCAGAGAGGCTGGAAATACTTTTAAGATCATTCAGTCCAACCATTAACCTAGCACTGACAATCTCACCACTAAAAGTTGTCCCTAAGTACCACATATACATGTCTTTTAAATACCTCCAGCGATGGTGACCCAACCACTTCCCTGGGCAGCCTGTTCCAGTGCTTGACAACCTTTTCAGTGAAGAATTTTTTCATAATATTCAATACAAACGTCCCCTGGTGCAACTTGAGGCAACTTCATCCCATCCTATCCCTTTTTACTTGGGAGATGAGACCAACCCCCACCTCACTACAGCCTCCTTTCAGATAGTTGTAGAGGGCGATAAGGTCTCCCCTCAGCCTCCTTTTCTCCAGGCTAAACAACCCCAGTTCCCTCAGCCACTCCTCGTAAGACTTGTACTTTAGAGTCCTCACTTGCTTCGTTGTCCTTCTTTGGACACTGCCGTCCAAATTCACACTTTTTCTCATATACAATTCCGTGTTGGTATGTACTGACTAGAACTGGTTGAGAAACATAGTAAATTACAAATACCACCTTTGATATAAATAGATTTGGTTAGCAGCTAGTTTTAAAAGTTTTAAATAATAGGAGAGACAATAGATTCTTCAGATTTGTGCTTATGCATCCAGAAATTTTAATGAATTTTAACGTAAATGCAAACCCATATATCTATAGAATATTTGCTATTTTTTTTTCCCCAAGATGCTCATGATCTGTAAATATTTGAAGACTATCAACCAACAAGTACCAATCGTACCACAAATGAGAGATGACTGAAATAAACAATTCACTAGTAATCAAATGTATGACAGCTAATTTCTATCTATCAATTGTTGCTAATTCAAAAGGGGTTCAGAACTGATTTTTTAATATACACATTAAAAAAGCTAAACAAAACCAAACAACCACCCCAGATTAAATACTCAACACTGCAAATTCTTTTCCTGTTCTTTCTGATGCAATTGATAATGGCTTTCTAAAAGTGTGGCAAGCATTATCTTCTTAATGTCAAACCTTCCAGATTAGCATTTATCCTGGTCCTGGCACATTTTTCAGAACTGAGTGAAAAGCTCCAAATTGTGTAGACTTAAATGGACAAATATCACTTAGGAAATGAAGTGCTTGGTGGACTTGGCAGCTGTGGGAAATCATCTGGGAAAACCTAAGACAGATATTTTTACTAGGATAAATCCCAAGATTCTTCATGATCTCGGTTAAGTTCTCTTTAGTCTCTGCTAGAACAATGCATAAGAATCTGATCCATCTATTTTAAATTTACACATCACAGAATGTTTAAAAATGGGCTAAATAAACAATTTCTCCTACTAAACAAAATTTATTTTCTTGTAGAAGCAATCCTATCAATAATACAATACATTTTATGAGAGGTAAGAAAGGTGGAACAGGAAGGGAAACAGGTCATTACTCACAATAAAAGCACCATTAGCATAAAAAGCCTAGTAGGCTTTAATCTTCTTGTAGTATTACTATATTGTAATGTGACACTGTTATTGCTGAAATATAGTTGAACAGGTACGATGCAGGTGAGCTCTCAAATATATGTGTCTTCAGGTAAGGGCACGGAGAGGCAAAGGCAGCTTACCAGTAGTTCAAGAGAAACTTCTCTGTTTAGTTTTGTGTTTCTATTTAGTGATGTTTGCAATAGAAACCAAAAAATGTCTACACTGGGTATTTTCCATACTTTACTTGAACACTGGAAACCCATTCTCATTCATATGATATGTGATATACAGATACTTAAACAACTGCCTTTACAAAATAACCGTTGTCATTTTTACTGCGATATTTTCAATTCACTGTTAATTCTTTGTTTTATTTACTGTTGGCTGTGAATTTTCCTGCAATTGTGCATGAAGTTGAATTTTGACTCTCACAGCGGAATCTGACATAGTAAGACTTCAGCAGCCTAAGTGAATTTTGCTTTATTCCTAACTCAATATAATAGTTAATACAGTGAATAGTACACGTATGCTGAATTCCATAAATGCAGTACAAGGAGCTGTGGTATTTACAAGTTGGTGCGTAATTTAGACAATTACTGCTACATTCTGTCACCTTTAGACGCTCCCCTATGGCTTACAAAATAAGGCTTCACAATAGAGTTGTATTTCTCTGCCTTTGATTAGCCAAACAAAAGGCAATGAATGAGCAGCCAGTGTTTTACTTCAGACCTTATCAAGATTTAGCTTGCCAAACCTGATTCTGCATTGACTTGACTTCCAGTCAGCAGCTCTACCGAACATAATGCAAATCGATATTCTCGGAGCTCTCTTTATCATGTTGCTAAGATTGTCTGTGCGAATGAAAAGCTCATAAAACATGTCATAATGAAGGGCCTGGAACCTGAAGTCTTCCCACCCTCAGTATTCATTTTACCTCTTTACTTCTACACCTTGCAAAGAGCATAATCACTAAAAGCTCTTCAGGAGCCTTTTCAATCCCTGCAATACCTTTTAACATTGGAATTGGAAACAAATTTTAGAGACAAACCTGAAAATAACCTGAACACTTTTCTGCAAAATGTTAATGCTATTTTTGAGTAGAAAGTGGAGTTTAATTTCTATATCACAGAGATAAAGGATGTTAACTAATGCTTGGACAGACCCCACTCCTGTCCACATAGAGAGCAATTTATTAAAGTCATGACCATACACGATTTAAAGACCAGCCAAGCAAGGAGCTGGAGGCCTTTGAGACTGCACAGAGGAGAAAGAAATAAGGAACCTGGTTAATATTTTACATTCTGCATAAGGACTGGTTTGAATTATAGTTTCTCTCTGTAAGTCAGTTCAAAATAAAAAGCTGGGGATTGAGGGGAGAGAGCAGCAAGCTGAAGATGAAGATGCATCTCCCTGTTCCTGAAGCTTAGTAGCTTTGGGAAATTCTAGAACATGAGTTTCCTTCCATGGAAAACTTGTCGTACTGGTAATTTTGGAGTTGGTATGGAATTTCACTGCTTCATATTGGTCTGCAAGGTCTAATCTAGTCAATTGTAATATCATAGTGTTAATCATCAAAGGCAGATTTTCTTGAAAACAGGCAGCCTAGAGAGTGGGTTACCAGATCTTGTGCCTCACTAACTCAATCACATACATTTTGCAACGTCTTTTTTATTAAGGCAATAAGCTTTTTTGTCTTCAGGATATCTTTGGAAAATGGCTACAGAATCTCACTTCTCTGACAATTAGGAATCTTTAATTTGAAGCTTAGATATACAACTGGATTCATCCAAACAGTTGGATGAATTGTTCCCAGTTGTTCTTATACAAATATTTTGTTTTAGTATTTTTGACCCACATGCAGTAAACTTGATAAATGTATAGAAAGAAATCATGTCAGCTCAGCCTTGTTTAAGATGAAAAGCCTGAGGTGTTTTGGCTGCTCTCATAAGAAAGGCTTTCCACTCTTATTATCATAAGGGGCACTTCTCAATACATCTTTCACTTTGAATTTATCTTTTCTGACTGGTGAGATTTTTATGCAGTACTTCTCAAGCTGGACAAGTCCTGACAACGTCAGCAGTTCCTCTGAACTGTGCTGCAAATGCTTCAGCTTATGGACCCTGATGTCATCTGTTTTTCAGTTGCACAATGCTAGCAATTCCCAGTAATTCTCTGATCAACTAATATACGCAAGTGTATTCTTCTCAACATTCATTTCCAAATTTTGAACTCTCGGATCATAGCAAAAATTCCAGTTAGTAGTGGGAAGAGTCCAAATTCAACCTGCCACACAACAAACTGAATTGATGCCAAACAGTTTCAAACGACCCTCCATAAACACCTGCCTGAAGAGAGAATTCAGAACAACTGTCCTATCTTAGGTGTTTCAGTTAATTATATAAAGTTAGATGGGATTAATCTGGGTTTAACTGTATAATCTTCTCAAATAAAAAGTAGTGAATCATGCATTTTGTAATTACCACCACAAAAGTTTATACAAAGGTGTGAACTTAGATCAAATCTTTTGATATTTAAATACAGGTTTTCAATAATCAAGCTATTTATTTGAAACTTTTTCATGTTTAATCAAAAATAAATATTTACTTGAGCCATTTTAGAAGGTGGAGGCAAAGGGAAATATTCTATACATTATTTATGACAAGAGAAACTTTTTAGTCGTATTTCAGGCTACCATCTAGTCTGCTGCTCTCCTAGATTTGTTTCTCAATGGGACTGAACATATCTATGATTAGAAATTGTTCTCTTTCTCTTCTTGCTGTATTTTTATTCTGCATATCTTTTTCCTTTGACTTTTTTACAACAATATCTGAAAGGAAGTAAATTACTAGTATGTTTTGAGGTCTTTCCAATGTTACAGCATTTTAAACTTCTCGGCTAAATCTCACTAACATGCACTAAATTAACTTCACTGAAAATTTATTCCATTATTTTATAATGTGAACAAAAAAAAAAAATTTTATGATTCTTAGCAACGTTTTATGTTAATCAACGTCTAATAGATGATGACATTCCAATACCTCTGAACTTCTCAGAGGATGGTGCAGTTGAAAGAGACTGCGGACTGGTCTGATATTATTTTTCTTTCAAAGAAGGTAGAAAGTTATTTTTTAAACATCTGAATTCTTACCAGGAAAGAACGATTTGTATTGCTCTGTATAATGGAGTATGCACTTCATTTGTATTAGAAGTGCAAGTACGAGTTGGTTATCATCCTTCAAGGGAGTGTATCAGCACGTTTAATACAATACTGACCTAAACAACTGTGTTTCTGAAGGGAAAATAAAGGACAGAACCTAGGGTATTTGGAATAAAGGTATCCTTTTCACAGCCCCTGTGCCCTCCACGCTCTCTTCTCTCCTCGTATCAAACACACCTGCAGTGTTGTTACAAACAAAAAAAGATGTGTGTGATTTTGTATAAACATGTTGGAGTCTTTGTAGGAAATCTGAGCCCCCTTGAAGCCGAGGAGCTGGGCTGCAGCGGGTCAGCTCTCAGCATCAGCCTGCCGTGCTGCCTTCTCATCGCTGCTTCCCTCGCACCGACGCGATGACTAAGGGAACAAGGAAAGAGAGGAGGGGGCAAAGATATACTTGAAGTATTTTTTCAAATATTTCAAGGGGCGCGAGAGGGAATGGTGAGAAGGCATGTCTTTTTTAAGAGAAGGTGCCTGAAGGGAAACTGGGAGCTACTGAAGAAACTCCCTGGAATACCGTTGGAGTTGCATAAGTACTTTCAAGAGCAAAAAACCAGATAGTTTAGAGAAAAGAGCTCTGAATGTTGCTAGTCACTGATAAAGACAGTCTTCTGCTTCAGATTTTAAAAATATTGTCATACTCGGCACCGTTCAATAACTCTAATTTGGCCATTAAATTCCTGTCACCTTTGCCCTTTCCTAATGATTGTGACAAAATGCTGCCTGCAATCAGCAAGACTCAATCGTTGTGGGAATAATTTGAATAAATAATCAAGTCTGCAGCTCATCCATCACCTTGACTGATTTCTCTATTCCCTGTTCACCTCTTCATGACATTTGGCAGGTCACTTGATATAAAATATGCAAGCAGTGAACTGAAATAGCCCAAGTCTACTGAAATACGCTGACTGAACCTGTCGTCTTAAAGTAGCTGTGCATCTTCGCATGGCAAGCACATGTATATTCTGAAGGCTTTTTTTCCTTGCCACCTTTACCTTGACTGGGATGGTATTTGTCCCCTTTACATTCAAAAAGCTTGTACTTACAAACCTACCTCATGTGAACACGGGGATTGCCTGTTCGAAGCCTTGGATAGGTACTAAAAGATAAGAAGAAAGAAAGAGCGAGCAGGAAGAAAGGCAATGATAGGGAAATCAAAGAAAGAAAGTAAAGGACTGTGAGGTGGGAAATTAAACTGATAAAAAAATATGTAGAATTTATCTTCTGTTTTAATGAAATTAGTGCAGATATCTTTAATAAGGTTAAATAGGTTCTAAAATTGAGTTATATTAAGGGTACCTCCAGGTGGGATCATCTGAGTATTTCCAGGGTTATTTGGGCACTGACACCTCGCTGTCCACCGGCCCCTCTGACAGACTCACTGCCCTGGTTGTGTACTGGGCAGCAGCCAGCCCACCCCGGCCCCCTTGCAGCCGACTGCTGCTGAGCTCAGCCTGGTCCACAGGCACAAAGCTAACCTGAGTCAGTTCGAAGCAGTATGCTGGGCTGCAAGTGATGGTGCTGAGGTTGGGGCATATGTTCTTTTCTGCCAGATGTGCTATGTATGGCAAGAAGCTCCTCTAGCAGAGAGGCTGAACATCGGCTGGGAATAACAACCTCCAAAACAGTCAGAGTTCACCTAGAGGGTCCTTAAAACTAGTGTCTCAATACAGGTAAAGTGATATGAATATCTCCATAGGAAAACTATGTGTAAACTGTTCTTTGGATTTTTTCACCCCCTTACTTTGACCACTCTCCTGTTTCCTCCTCTTTTAATGATCTTCATTTTTCTGTGCTGGTATGTTTATATGCATTTCTGTTTCTTACATGCCTATGAAAGAGATTGAGTCAGGACGTGCTAGTATTTATTAAAGCTCAGCATCATATCACTTTAGGAGATGGGCAAATTTACTCTACTGTGGAATCAGGAATGATTCTTGGTCTGCATAAGTGCTAGAACATACCAGTGATCCCCTGTGAAATACCTGAGTGACTAAAGGTTAAGGATCAGATTCCTACGTGTTCTCCACAAGCAGTCCTGATTCCAGAATTTAGGGTCTAAAGTTCCAAGTAAGACGGGTTTGGGGAGGTACAAACACTCTTTTACATTTCTGGATGTAAGTCAAAACAAATTTTTCTCTAATATCACAACCCAGAACTGACCCTACCTGCTGGTTTCTGCCTTTCCTGTCTGTGTTGGTAGGCTCTGTTTCTGTTAGTTGTATTATAAACCAAATAATTTAAACAAAGTAATTTCAAAATAACCCCACAAAAGGAGGGGTGCCTAGAAAGTCTTTTTCAGTGGTCATTTCAGTGATGAGCACAGGCTCGTCTATGCCATTAAAGATAATACTCATGGAGCTGCAGCTCCAGTCACAGAGAGAGTGGTTCTCCAGGTCTGTCTCAGCAATGGGGATGCCTCATGCAGGCATCAGCTTGGCTGCTCACTCCTGTCCTCTTGCACCTGCACTTCAAAGATACAACAAATAAACAGGATATTAAATATTTTCCAGCTGAAAAAAATATATATTCCCCCACCCTTTCTTTTCCAGGACGCTTTTAGCCAGCCAGATCCAGCAGGTCCTGTGGTTGCACAATCACCTGCACATAAAGGAGGAATCGATGGGAAAGACTTCTGAAACCAACTGAAGAAGTACCGTCTTTAAAGGAACACAGACTGAGAAGTGGGATGAGCTACCCCAACAAATTTTGTGTTGCCATGGCTGTACTGTCACCAGGAGTCACTGCAGTCAGCTAAACTGCCCTGTCTATGTCTAGATTAGACTGCAGTATAGGCATGCACTGTGTGTGAAGTTGTTTTTTAGGTCAACAAAGAAATAAAATATTCCGCTTTTGAATTATTTGACTTTTATTATGCTGGATAACAAATTTGAACAAACTTTCACTATATCAAAAAGATGCAAATACATAAAACAGGGAAATTATTCAATAATTTTATACAAGTAGAACTCAATATAACATGATTTAAAGTAAAGAAGCTTTTAATCTTCAAAGTTTCTATCTCCAGGTATTTCATGATGAATTGTAATAAAAGAATAATAAAAAAAAAAGAAGAAAAAAATCTACTTCTTTTGGGAAGATGTGTTCATAAAAGCAAACTAATAAGCTAGTGTGGTATGATGTATATCATGAAACAACTGATAGTCACCAGTGGATATCTTCATAAAAATGACATACACTTTTCTTTGACAAATATTTTATTGCGTGTCTCACAGCTATTAAATAATTCCCAGTTTAATTTTCGTTTTGTCCTAAACAGTCAATAATAAAGATTGTATTCCCTCGGTCTCTTATATTTTTGCCTATACTCACAAAGAAAACTTCCAGCTTGTCTGTTGTTTCCTTTTTCATTTTATATGCAAAACACAGGAACTTTTTATCCTGAGGCTCCATTCTTAGGATATATGGTGACAAACTCTCAAGCAATCAGATACAATCCTGCATATCTCACCCACTCTTCCAGGCCAAATAACTGGAATGAATGAGAATAAGAAAGCTCATTGTGTACAGTTAAAAGCTCATTTTTTATCTCTTCGCACTTGCCCAGAATGTATGGTAAGTCCCTTAGACTAATTCTGAGTCTTATGAAGATCATCCAAAATTGTATGGGTTCCCTTTAAAGGTACCAAAACATGATGACTTACCTTAGCATGTCACAGGTGGATTAGTCAGATATCGGACTGGGGTACCAGGGGACCTTCCCAGTGACTGCAAAACGCAAATGACCTGGGAGACCTGGAGAGGCAGTAAACCTTGTCATTAATACCACCTGACATTGCACTCCTTCTGAGGCACTCCTTTGCTACGTGGTGGGGGAATACTCCTTATAGCTGATACTCTAATATTTTGTGATTTTTGTGTCAGATAAGAGACAATCTTGTTGACATGTCCCTGGTGCGCTCTTATGGGGCAGCCGCACTTTCCTCTGGTCAGCGTGTCAGGGCTGCTTTGAACTCAGGAGCCCCCAGCTGGGAACCTGCGTGTCATTCTGCTTCATTTCTGCACCCTAATCAGATGGAGGCAAGAAACAGAAACCCAGCTGCTTACTACAAGGTCACTCCAGGCAAGTACAAAAGCATTTGGAGAACTTTCAGGTCAAATTGGGATGTCCCTTATTAGGGTGAGTGACTGAGCAGGGTCTTTCTGGACTACAGTGTTGAATAGGCACCTGACTTCTGCTCTGGCTGTATTTTTCAACATATTAGAGCAACTGAAATGTGACTAAGCAGAAAAAAAAGAAGTCCACAGAGGCAAAATTCTCAATCCGCTGATTCATTCATAGGAATATTTCTCTTGATTTCGACAGAGATAAAATTAGATCCCAAACAAGTAATTAAGTAGCATAAACCTCGGAAGTGACCTTTGTCTGCAGTGAATTATAAGCCGTGGTAAAATGCATGTGGCAAGAAACTGACCCTTTTCTATTTAATCTTAATAAAACTGTAACACCTGACCAATTGTCTCTAGTGTGACATAGTTAAACATCTGTCAGATTGTGGTTCCATATTTACTATTACAAGGTTTATGTATTACTGCATCACTTTCTAGTATAACAATAGTCTAAAATAAGGCTGGCATATTCCAGACTTGCAGTTAGATTAGGCAAAATATGTAATATGTCATTTATACTAAAGAATGGAGAAGACCTGATGCAAGGTAAAGTCAGCCTGTGAGAAATTCAGGTGAAGTCTGAACTGCCAGACTGATACACTAAATCAGAATTGTAGCGTGGCCATAGTGGTTGTAATCCAGTACCAGGATCCCTTACACCGGATTTACTGTATTGTTGACACAGAACATCGTTGTCTTCCCTTGAGGGAAATGAATGTAGGAATGAAGGATTTTATTTTGTAAGGGAAGCAAAGAAACGTAATGGCAGGAAGCCTCTCAAGAAAAGTCAATAATATATTTTATAGTTCATTTGTTTGAAGTCTTTCAACATCAACTTGTAGCTCTGTCATCCTTCACTGCAATATATTTTAAAGCTCACTCAGTTGTTCCTGGCTTGATACCAGTATCTTTAAATGTTTGCTTTCTTAGACTATGATACGGTCTTGAGAGAAGAGAAACTGCAAAGAAGCGTTACAATTGTCCTAGAAAACATACTCAATGTTCGTATATAATTTCAGTGACATAATTAATACTAACAGTATTTCTGCTGATAGAGTGCTTTCGTTAGTCTGTAGCTCTCCATTTCTGTTACAAGACACCACGACCTTTGTCTAGCAGATAGCAAAACTGAGACTTAAAGAAGCTTAAATGACTTGTTTAGACCAACACAGTTGAGTCAGCATTACTGCCAAGCAGGAAAATAAGATCTTCCAAGTTTCTATGGTAGTACATAGTCTACCACAAAATATTAGTACTCTGGTCAATATTGTATAATGTGTTACAATGCCTCATTTGGGCTCTGATATCCTTTCCAACACATCACACACGAGTCACATTGCAAAGAACTTTCAGTTATATCTTCAACAGACTTGGGTAGTCAAGTACAGAAGTGAACTTTTTCCACCCAACTGACAAACCAAATAATCAATGTACTGAATCTGTCCACCCCGTTACTCACTGAAGTTAAAGTAATGTACATCTTCCCAGCATTTCAATATACAGGTTGTAGCTGAATATGAAATTTTAAGCTTGGCTTCTGGGAAATGAGAAAACCGAAAGCAGTATCATTTACAAATTTACTTTCACTGGGGAGATTAGGAAGTTTAAATGCAATACCCATTTCCTAAAAATAGCAGAAAAACAGCTGTGCTATTATGTTTGTTATGTTTGCTAATGTCAGTTTAACTTTTTTTACAGCAAACAGCTGTCCTGGCACCTTGCTCGAATTCTAGGTGCAAAATGAAAAACATGCTGTTCACTTCATGATGGAATCACCTGTGGTTAGCTGCACACAGATGGAGAGAGAAAGAGACTGAAGAGGAACTGCAGGGCTCATATTAACAAAAAAACAACACCGTCAAAAAAAAAAAAATCCTGAAACAAACAGCTCTTTCTTGCTTATCTTATATAATTTGTCATAGGCTGAAAACTACGTAGTCAAATGTCCTTTTCTTTCTAGCAAGGTGAAGGTCTGCTCTTCACACCATTTGGAAGCCTGCACATGAGACAGAGGGTTAAAATGAACACTCAAGTGAACACTTTTACTGACCAAATTACAGTCTTACCAGTATAGTGCAAGAATGTGTGTGAACCGCAATCAGTTTTTTTCACTCTTTTATTTGTAATCCAGGATATTTCAGAGCTCAGACTTACAAATTGAGCCCTTCAAATAATTAGAGCACAATTAAGGTATCAGCAAACTGTGCGATGAAGGTTGTAGCCATGATTAAGGACAGCCAGCAGCATAACATTTTAAATCTAGCTGTGGTACAGATGCAAAATAATCGTGCAAATTGTGTCTTGAAATAAATATTTGTTACGATGGGTTCTTCTAGTTCTTTGTTTTATGAGTTAAAAACCCCAAACTTACTAGTTTCAGAACAGATAGGTGGTATTTTCTGAAATAAATAACTAAAGTTGCACTACAGGAGGCATTGGCAGCCCCTCTGAAGCCAAATTAAAGAGCTCTTCATTCACTGCAGATACGCAGTTTTAGCATGTCCATCCTGTTCAGTGAAATTTCTGCTATCCTAAATTAACTAGTTGTTAAAAGCTACTGCTGATAGGATTGTCAGCAAGAGGAAATTACATTACCTCTGTCCAGAAATCAAATTGTTACAGATGGAAAGTACTATAACCTTGAAGACTGAGATATGTTTCTTAAACCAGCAGTAAAATTTATCAAGAGTTGGCTTTGGGCAGCCTTTTTAATAGAGTTTTGCATCTGAAGTGTCTAAATCTGTCAGTGTCTAAGGTGTATGCATCATGGAGATAGTAGCACCTTGGCTCTGATCATTAAAAATGTAAGGAATTAATGCTATTCAGAAACAGGTTCTACTGAAGTGTCTAAACTAAAGACTGAACAGTGCAACCACATATATACAGACGTTTCATTCCCTTGAGAATAAAGAGAGAATATTGAAAATGAAAACTGGTGCTAAACAAATTGCACAAACTGTTTCTTATACAACATTCAAACTAAATTTTACGTCAAGTGCTACTAAACTCAGAGGGATTCATACTCATATATCCGAGAAAAACATTTTTCCCAGCTGTCCCTTCCTGTTGTCCACTGGTACACTGTTGTTATTAAAATGAAATTATTAAAAATTAATATATACTATGTATTACATAAAACACAATATTAGGTGAAGAATATTTTTATTGAAATTTAACAACATATAGCAATGCATAAGTAAAATTTATGACCTTAAAATTGTTTTATATATGTCTATATAGACATACATAATATATATATACACACACACATATATAAAAATATTCACCGAAATTTCTGCTGTAATTCCCTGTCAATGTCAATGGAAACTGCCCATATTTATCGCCGCACGTAGTCTGCTTTTTCCATTCTGTTCTTTTATGGAAACTTGTAACATAAAGAAGCCTCTCTGCACCTTTTGTCATGAGGAGCAATGTTCATTTTCCCCCTGATTTGTTTTGGCTTTCAGCCCCACTTCAGATACACTCTCCTCATAAAGACAGAGATGTGGAAAGGACTTTCAGAGGTCATCTAGTCCAAGGTGGGATCTACTAAACCAACGTCACTGCTGACATTCATAGAAAATAAGGGAGATTGCACATCCTCCCTGCACAACCTACTACAGCTTTTAACTGTCCCTGAGATGGAGAGGTTTCTTCCCAAGTGCTGTGTTAGATCTGTACTGCTGCAAACCCTTTACCTAAAATTCTCTCTACACTGGACAAGGAGAACAAATTGTTTCCTTTTTCTTTTCAACATCCTTTCATATTTGGAGATTATTATCGTATCTCCCTTCAGTCTTCTCCTTATTCTGAACAGCTCTGTTTCCTTCAGTGTTTCCTGGCATGCTGTACCTTGTAGTGAGCCTTGCTGCTCACCTCTGAATTTGCCACAAATCCACCTCAAGTGCCTCAGGCCAGATATATTAATCCAACTAGTCCTAGCCAATGCTGAGCAGGGTGGAAGCACTAATCCATGCTTTGCAGTTTGCACTCCTGTTTGCAAATCCCAGTATGAAATTTGGTTTTTCACAATCGCACACCATTACTGATCTGTGTTCATCTTATGATCCACTAATGTGGATCTTTCCTGAAAGAATCAGTGCTACACCAGCTGTTCTGTGTGTGTTATTTTGTAAGTAATAATTCTACCTAAGTTCAGAACCTCAGATCAGTCCATATAGAATTGAAGTAACTGAAGAGAGCAAAAATTCTGAATGCAGGAGACTCTTCCAAAGATCCTAGTTCAATAAATACATCCTTCCAGTTAGACCATAGATTAATGGCAACCATATTGTGGTTTTCTAGTATTTTTTGCCACCAGTCTACAGAATTTTCCTCCAGATCTGATTTCCCTAACTTGTTAATGAGAATGCCACATGTGAATCAAAAGCTACATTACAGTCAAGCTATATTACGTCTCCTGCTTTCCTTCTGTCCACAAGATCTGTTACCTTATCATAGAAGAAAATTAGATTGATTTGACACAATTTGTTCTTGACAAATCCCTGTCGGCTGTTGTTCATCTCCCTTGTTATCTTCAAGGTGCTTACAGACAGTTTGATTATTTGTCTCAGTGTTTTTCCAGGAACTTAAGTTGAGCTGGTTGGTCTGTTTATGTCTTTCTTTTCTTTCTGTCTCCTCTTTCTCTGTCTCTTTCTTTCCCTTTACTCCCGCATTGCCTTCCTATTTATTAAACTAGTCATTATGTTTACCCATTCTTGTATTTGGGAACTCATCCTTTTCCCTGAGTTCCCAAAAAGAACAGATAACAACTGAGGTTTCTAAGAGGGTTTATATGAATACATACAGCCTCTTCAAAACAACTAATACTGCGTTGTAAGGACTCAGGGCTACTCTAATATTTAATCTACCTCCACACCCCAACTAACTCCGTTGACTTCATGTGAAGGTGCGTTTACATTAAGATGTCAAAACATTAACTGAAGCAGCTGAAGCTGCTTGTTCTTGTTCTGCTGTTCCTGCTGCAAGGAGGGTGACCTGGAACAGAAGTTGGGACGGACAAGCAAAGGGCTTGTTTTACACTGTTCCTGCCACGCTCACTTGAGTTCAGTGTTACAAGCCCTAAGTATGGCTAAACCAGTGCTGCACATTAGCAACCTTACTGCAGCTAAAGCCTCAATGAAATGGAACAACACAAGACAATTCTTGCCCTTCTGGCAACATCTGTGACTAGTGTTTTCTCCCACTTAGCCGTGAATCAGCTCTCCACTGGATTTTCCACACTGCTAATAATGTGTTTACAGATGTTTTCTTTTTCCTCTTTGTGGTCTTTTCTGATTGTGCCATATTTCATGGCTTGGCTTTTCTTATTTTGGCCATACATACTTACACTGTTCTTTTATCCTTGTCCCTGATATACTGACCTAGTTTCCAATTTCTTCATGCTTCCTTTTTGTGTTTGAGGTTAATGAAGAGCAGAAGATTTTGCCAAGCTGATCTCTTGCATAAGAATAGTTTCTGATTGTGATCTTAATAGTGTTTCTGTGAGGAACTGCCAAATTTCCTTTTTTCTTTAGCCTTGTTTCTCAGGAGAACTAACCTAATAATTCTCTGAGGGCAGAGCTTTTCTCGGAAGCTTTTAACTCCATTTATTCTCCATTACTTGTATTTAAAACAACTTGTCTTGCTTCAGATGAGACAAATGGGATGAGCTGTCTAAATAAAAACAGTCAGGACAAAGTCCATGAATAAAATTCAGCTGTTGCCTGTGAAATAAATCTTTAACTTAAGCTTGTTCAGGTAGGCTCTGATTTTAAAATGTTGGAATATATTTCAAAAATAAAATAAGATATTGTGACTCGTGATGGCTGGACTTCTCAGTTTCACAAGAAGAACGTACAAATACTAGCTTTCCCTTTCAGCAAAATTGAAAAAGTCAGTATTACAAGAAAGAATGTGAAAAGTTGCCTTGTTACAGAAAACAACTAATGCAACTCTGCTATTTATGTTCCACGTTTAAAAATCACTTCACATTCTATTCTCCCTGAAATGTGTGAATTTCTTTGGGCTTTTGTGCCTTTACAACAGCCTGTAAGGGTCTAAAGGAGATCACTTTTTAACATTAAATCCCATTATGCCTCATGTAAGCTTCTTTGATGTAGGATGTAATTTCAAGTATCCATATACAGACTTATAGCTTGCAGCAGTCAGCACCGCCGCTTAGGAGTTATTATCATGGGGTTTACATTTTGTAACTTTCTTTTAATCTTTGAAGTCTCTCTGGGGAAGCCAGTCATGTTTCTCAATGAAAAGTTGAAACAGTAACAACCTTCTGAAAGTATTATAAAGATAATTTCAGTATTTTTAATAACATTGATTACTTAATTGCATTTCAAGTCCTAATATAAGAGTTTCCAATTTAAGGTAATGGGCTAACGGATTGCCCATAGCAATGTGTAACTAATTTTTTATATTGCTGTGAAACACTGCTCTGAACCCATCTAACCTATCCTGAGAAGATAAAACAGAAAAAAAAAAAAGAAATCTACTGCTCAGATACGGTCAAGACCCACAGAATCACTCACAGGAGGCTGTACAGCCTTTCTTGCACACAAGTGAAGACCTTATTTTTTCAACCACCAGCTTTAACGGTTGCTGTACTAGGTTACAAATACTTATTGTATTAAAATTAAATTTTGGAAATTTATTATATATTATCTAGGATTGAGAATAGTTTTTGGAGGTGAATGAGAGCAAGCATATCTGGCATTATGGCCAGTCAGAGAGGAGGTGAAGCTGATTTCCTTTCGTCTGAATACTGTCAGCAATCAGAATATTGCAAGCGTGAACATTCATGGGTGTTCTTGCAAGTTTCTTCTAGTAAGATCAAGCCTTGAGCACTCAAGGTGGAAGTGTGGAGCATGAAGTATTTGACAAAACTATTGTGGGTCAAGACTTGAATTAAAAAGTGCCTCTGTTACAAAGATACTTTATTATATATGAAGGAGCATACCACTTTAAATGAGTATGTATTTCTGTAAGCTGCATACTTGTAAATAATAATCAGATGTCTACTCTTTGTGAGGTCTTTAAATTCTCTTGACCTGTAAGACAAACTATTGACCAAGGCAAATCTGAGGTCAATATTTTCTTCAAGGGGCAATAAATCTCTGTTCTTACTGAAACATAGTCAATTAAATGTAAAACCTACCTTAATGTAAAGGTAATATGGCTATCAGAGGCTCTGGAAAATAATATTTCATGGGGAGTTTTTTCTTTCTGTACTGACTGTTTTACAGACAAGGAACAAATAATTGTAATGAAAAGAAAAAATAGTGATATTTCATTAATGTAGCACTAATGGACTTGCACAATTTTATCTTAAATAATCGTTTATAGAATGTTAAACACATCCTCTATAATGGCAAAGTAGTAGCATCTCTAACAGTTATGAAATTTGACTAAGAATAAAGCTCTGACTTTGTGTGTGTAATCAAGACCTGGCTTAGTTAGCTCTGATTTCTGCTTAACACTCCACTCACTCAGCTTCCTAGGTTCCAAAATAAGCAATGGTTTATCTTTAGTGTCCTGCTAAAAACTGCAGCAGTTCAGAAACAGATCAGTGAGCTGCTTGACATCCAGGCTGCTGGAGCAGAGCGTACCACTCACTGTGGAATCTTCCTGGGATGCCTCAAACTAAACTGCAAACTTGTGCTGGCCCAAAGTTGGAGGGAGATTGCTGTTGTGCTATTTTGGCTGCCTTCAGACATGGATTTCATTTTTCTAAAACCTTTTTCACTCAAATGCGTGGGCTTTTTATGAAAATCCTGCACTTTCATTTTGCTGGTATTCAAGCGGTTTTTAGGTTGTTTCTGCTTCCGAACTCTCATCAGAGCTGAAATTTCATGTCTGAGCTCTTACTGACATCACCTCGAGTTATTGTGATGTACATCCATACAGACAATAAGTGGCTTTGGTCCCATGAACTCTGTGACAAACACAGAAATATCTCGAATGTTCCCAGACTCTATATTTAGTCAGTCGCTGTTTATGGATACATGTTGGTTGTGAAGGGATGAATTCTGACATTTTTGTGGCAGCAAAACAAAAAAATGTATTTCTGTTTCCATCAGGTGGAAGAACTAGTTTCATTTGCTTGCTTGGTGAGACTGAGTGCAGTCTCTAAAATGACTAAGGTTATCTTCAAAGGAGTGATGTTGTGATGCTAGTAACAAATTAAAACGGCCTGATTTTCTGTCTTTGAATGTTCAGTGACAAAATTCTCCCTGAGAGTAACACCAGCAAAAGATTAAATACTTGGGAGGGAAGCTGGAACTCAGTGAGTGCAAGCCATGCTGAATGGAAACTACCATTTCATGAAATGAAAGCGGGGCCATGGTTTTGAGAAAGCTAAAGCAGCAGAGCTGACATTATAAAGATATTCACAGATGCAATTCTGGCTGTCTGGAACAGGACTTGGCAGATTCCAGGAAGTTTGTGCTGGAGCAGCAAATCCAGAACCCTTAGAAATGTACAGCGTCTACTCTTTTTTCCCTGGAAATTTGTGTGCCTAAGTAAAGTAACGTGGTTATATCAATGGCCTCTTCTGAGGAGTCCAGTCTAGCTGTTTTTAGCTTGTTTTGATAAACACCCACAAAGTATTTGGAAATATACAGTAATACATTTTGAGGGGCAGTAAATGAAGAGCAGAAAAGATCAAAAGGGTCATCGACAAGTAGAGATATACTAGGTCAACCATTAGGAGCCCCTGACAATGGCAGGTTCACTAGGTGAAGCTGAGAGTATTAATCATCACATGCATTGCTAAGAGCAGGGAATAGGTTTCCTCTGCCTGGGCACCCAGTGCCAGCAGCCTGCAAAGCTGAGCTGTGCCTTGGTCTCACAGCCTGCCTCCCTACCCAGGTGTTGTGTTTTCCTCTGAAGAGTCAGAAAAGTCCAGCCCTGGTCTTGGTATAGGTCCCGCAAGGTTAATTTATTGTTCAATTAACAGGTTTAAAATACCAACTGTCTTCCAAAAGGCTTGAGTAGTCATCTACTAATTTTGTAGGGCAGTTACTTATTTTCATTTGTCTAAGAAAAAAACCCTAAACACATAAATAATTGCTATGCTAGTTCCTGGCAGTGTGTGTATGACTCACTAGGCACTGCTAAAGTTCTTTTTCAAACAGAAGAACATTTATTGTTCATGTACTTTTTTATATGTTCACAAGGGTATCTAAATCTGCAAGCATGCATACCCAAATTAAGCCCTTAAAGATTTAGAATGGGATTATCTCACTCAAATTCAGCTTTTCAAACCTTCAACGTGTAGCAGGGTTGTCTAGACTTTCTCCTAAGTAATACAGAGACAGGCATCTTTGGATGATGCCCTGCTCATCCCATCCTTTTATAAGTGCCTAAAATAATTGAAACTTATTGCCTTCTGAAGACATTTCTGTTTATTGATTATAGGGAGACACTAAGCAATCGCATAACATCATCAAACTATACGTTGTCTTCAGTAAGAAAACTGGTTTAGTAAGTCCCTGTCCATCACTGTCCACTCCAGCCACGCGTTTATGTCCATGTGAAGTTACCAGAGCCACACAGAAGAGAACTGCTCTGAGCCAAACATGACTGTTCAGTGGTTGAAGGAGGGCATTTCAAACCCCCCTTTGCAGAGATATTACAGTTCCAATAACAAATATACCAGCAATAGGGAGACAAAGCTAGAGAGAAGGGATAGGATCACCTTAAATCGGACCCACAATCCATTTTAACTAACTCCTGTTAGGATACCTCTTTTAATCTCATTTAAAAAAGATTAAATTCACATTACTGAGTGTATAGTGCATATAAATTAATAACTTTCTAAAAATAACTTCTGTTTTTAAACTAAAGATTGTAAAGTTAGTAACATTTGAAAAACTTAACAAATCCACTTGATATTTTTTCTTCCTTGACATGTCTTATTTTTATGACTTTCCACATAGATCGATGCAGGAACTTCACAATTCTGTAAGATAAAAGCTAATATAATATATATAAAAAAAAAAGTGAATAGCAGAAGCTTTTCAGTTACAGCTTTCCTTGGGAGAAGTGGACAGGGTTCAAAGTGCAATAATTTTTATTGGATTAGAAAATAAATTATAATACAAAGCTTTTTAGGACTGACAATTGAAACAGGAACTGCAGAAGTCCGTAAAGTTATAATTGGTTTGTCTAATTAAATCAGATAGTAAAATATTGGGTGTCACAACCTCTTCTGTAGACTGGCTATTAAACACCCATTTTTTATAGGATTCATCTTCTGATGAGATGAGATTCATCTCACTAAACTTTAAATATCTGCTTTGTAGCATTCTACATCTGAGGCAGTCACCCTAATGTCCCCTTATATCAGTGGTAAAAAAGGCAATTTAGAGTTCAATTAATTTGATTTATTTTGGTTGCCTACTTTGACATGAGTTAAACAGCACCCAAGAACATGTTTTTCTCTGCAGATTATAAAAAAAGCCATGAGAAAAAGAGGTCAGATATTTATGTCTGCAATGTGGAGCTCTGAGTTTGGGTGGTCCACATTTGCATGGTCTACAGAACATAATTTTCATAACCTTTATTTATTTCTGTTACTGGAATCACTCATCAGGGGAATAATGGTTCTTTTTAAGGTAAATGGTTTATCTGAAAGAAAAAGGTATAATGGCATGGAAAGGTTTTAATTGAGTTTGTTGCTTGCTTTTCAAGACAGTCTTCTAGGAGCATATGAAATATTTCTACTTTTATTTAAAATTAATGGTAAAAATTATCTGTCAATAAAAGTATATATATTTATTCACCAGGTTTCATTGCTTGGATGAGATGAACAGGTTCTGTGTATTGGGGGAGATAATCCCACACGAGCCGTTTGTGAGTTTCAAAATGCAATGAGAGTTACAGGAAGCCACAGTCATGGGGTAATATCTTTTATTAGATCATCTAATATAGTTGGAAAGAGCAGTCAATTTTCCAGCACATCATCTTGTCATATGCCTGCCTTCTTTTTTGTTCATATTGTGCCACCTCTGCTAGATGACAAGATCTCTAGTAAGAACTGGGGACACTGAGCATGTGAAGGACACCTTTTAATTGCTTACACAGGGAAGAATTTTGTGATCACAAGCCTTGGGCTGGGAAGCAGATCTTTTCTTTTTGTGAACAATGTTTAGGGCACCCCTTCATTCATACGTCTGGTTGTTTTGTGTATTTATTAGGCGAGTATTGTGTGCCTTTTGTTTCACATATTAAGCGGTTGTCTCTTCCAGCTTTGGAGTAAAACAGGTTAATGATTTAACAGAACTGGGATGTCAGACTCACACAGATTTCAAAACTTCCTCGTACAACATGCTTTCTTAGACCTTGTGGTTCTCTCAGACAGTTTAAGTATGTATCCTTTTAATATAAATGTCTACACATCATGACAAAGTGCTCTAGGAATTTTTCAGAACCCCATTGAGAAAGCAGCACCTACCCTTAGAAAGAAGAAAGTAGCTGCAATGAGCTATCAGAAGGAAGAATTGTACTGAGAGTTTCTTCATTTTTATAAAAGGACATTGAGTTTTATTTATATGCTTTCATGTGTGTTTAATTCAGTTTCTTCACAAAAGAAAAACCCCGAGGTGGTTTTCCGTTGAAACCAATGGGATTTGTCTGCCTGTTTGCTGCATAAATTAGTGCTGGACAGAATTTAGTAGTGTTAGAATCAGTCCATGGCCCTTTGTGGATAGTCACAGAATGATGTGTCTCATTCCTGCAGCTCCCAGGGACCTGACAGGATTCTGGTCTGCTGATTTAAAATCTGCCTGATGGCTGCTCCAGCTCTTCAGTCACCCTGTATGGGTTCCTGTGTGCCATCTTACCCTACCACGCTCACATTCCTCTCGGGATGGGTAGGCTTTTCCCCTGCCTAGGGACCTGACACCACCATGTAGCCTTGAGAGGAAAACTCACAGGAGAGCTCCTTCAGCCAGTGGTAACTCTAGATTAAGATCACTTTTGTGGTGGTTATTACTGTTGTGCTCATTTCCGAAATTCTAACTGAATTGGGATATTAGCTTGAATGGAGTTCTGCCTTTTTTGCTAAGCTTCAGTTTTTTTCAGGACTGGTACATTGCTGTTCATATGAGGTACCAAGTGACCCTTGTTAGTTTTGGTGAGTGGAAAGAAGTCCTGTAGAATTTGTGGTTCTGGATCCACAGAATCAGGTCATTTCTACACACAGATGTGTCACTAATCTAGCAGTGCACATGATAAGATTGTTACAGAAGAGCAATGAGATCACTGGCATTTGAGCAACATTTGTGAGGTCCATGAGAACCTTTTTTTTTTTAATTTTCTGAGGGTACCTGGAGGCCTATCCACATGTTTATCAAGTTCTGTGTAATCACAGAGGCCTGGTGATCATCCAGAAATAGTTGCTTCAAATGTGATTGTCTATATAAATTATTACAATATGTCCATCATTGTATGTTTTTTGGCAATTTTTTTTTTCCCAAAAGTTTTTCTTCATCGGCACCCTCTCCAGTTTAACAAAGATGAGCTGTTTATTACATTAAGCTCTTAACCATGTCTGTTAATAACCTGTGATAATAATAGACGTCTTTAGGTCCCATTCAACACTGAGTCTAACAGTATATTCTTCTAATTGCCAAGCTAATGTTTACCATTTACCATTTGTAGTGAGACAATGGCTAAAAACCTCATTCACTCATCGGGTGATTATTGTGCTGGTCATTCTAAATAGAGCAAAGTAACAAGCTTGCACAACTCAACTCTGTAACTCAGCTTGGAAATAATTCAGCTTAAGTGCATGACGTGCCTGTCTCTGTCAAGAGACGACTGTTGTACCTTTCCTCCATGTGTATTTTATGTCTCAATTAAAGTGTACTTTCTCTTGAGCCTGGTGTAGAACGTCTTGAATTTTCTAAAACTCACATTAAAAATTAAGCTATTAACATTCACAGCAAAAGAAAACCATCTCTTTTTTGCCCATTATCCAATTAACCAGAAGAAAGTCTAAAGCCAGTCCAGTCTTCTTCCGTGTCTACACAGATGCAACAGAACATACCTTTTCATTTTAGTACATACAGCATGAGTAAAACTGTCTATTGATTGCTTCAAGATCTCTAATCACAGTTCATAAAATATCTGGGAGACTTTGTTATTCTTTTTACATTGAATCCCGAAGTCTATTAATAGAATTCTCTTCCAGTAGCATGGAGCAGAACTCTGTAGAATCACTTCTTCAATACCAGTGACTTCTTTTGTTAGCGTTTATTAACAATAAAAGGAGTTGCCAATGAAAAGCTAGCAGGTATTCCTCAGTCTTTGAGAGTGAGGATCCACAGGTGGTAGGAGTGACTGGAAGTTTCATAGCTACCTTGAAAGAGAGGAAATGACTGAAGAGCATTTCGGATACACTCAGGTATTTTATGGTGATCAGAACAAAGCAAACATGTATTATCCCCTTATCTGGAGAAAGGGAGAGAAAAAGTGTGTTCTGAACATTGGTTGATTTTAAATATAAAATTTAAAATAAGAAGGTACAAGGAAAAGAAGCAAGATCTGTAAGAAGGGTTACTTTAAAAAATATTTATTTTCTTTATGTTAAAAAATGACATCATTACTGAAGAAAAAGAAACAAATTGGCTAGAAAACAAAGGCTTCTCACAGATTTCTGAGTCTCAAAGTAACATTTCCACAGTAAAAAGATCATTCAGAAGAAATTTAGGGGAGGATCCTCATGGAGCTTAAGCTGAGTAGTATGAGAAAAGTCTAGCAACTTTCGTCAGGAAAGACAATTAGTTCTTTTTGTGGGGTACATAAAATCTTTCTACAGAATAACTCATTTCATATGAAAACAAAAACTGAGCTGTTAGACTTGCAATGAAATTTTGGACCGGGAATATTTCGTTTCAGTTAAACAAGAAAACAAGTCAAGTGTTTCATAAAAGTAAATAGCGTAGCAGTAATGAAAATACATGTTTTTCTCTGTAGATCAAATCATACTGGAAAAGTGAAATTAATTAGCTGTGTTTATTAAATAGAATAAAACTTCAGGTTACTCCATCTAGTGATTAGCATTGTAAAAAGAGTCATGTATCCAAATGTACTCAGCTGTTTGTTTTGGAAATGTAATTTATGATTCAAAGAACATTCGCTCGCATTCACCAGTGGAAATTTTTCTCCATGTCTGTAGCTTGGGGGAGCCATTATGTGGTGATATTTACCACAGCTAGGTATTTACTGTAATCCCTGTACTTAGAGTGGAAATTATGGTAAATTTTTTTATAAGTGATAAACACCCAGACTGCACCCACTGTTTCTTCCTGTGTCTGACTTTCTAGGCTTGTGATACTGGCATAGAAAAGAATGACATGAAGAGACTGCTATGGTAGCAGAAGCTATTCTTAGATAGTCAGCACTATCTGCAGAAACAGACTGATTCACTTTGATTGCCACTCAGCAGGACTGAAGGTAGAAGTCATATGTAAATAGATGGGCTAGAAATGGATGCCCGTATTCATTAATCTTTCATTAGACTCAATCTCAAAATTACCCAAAGGTTTTACAAGGACTTTTCAAACTCTGATTTGGCCCCTGGCCTTTAAACAAAATGAAAGCTATTGATTGATGTTCTGGCCAGGATGCAAATGAGCCCATCGGTTCCTGAATCAGGCTTTATTGGTTTAGATGCACTTTCTTATATCTGAACAGGAAAGCTACTTGGAAATGAAAATTTTTATGAAGCTTCATAGTAAGGCTAATGCTGTGTTAAATTAACTAATGAAGCCTCAGTAAAAGCAAAGACTTATTCTATTATTTCCAGAAATTTACAAAAATTTGACTTACTGTCCTTTAAAAAGAGAGAAAAACATAACGTAGTTTTTAAAGATAAGTAAATACATATTTTCCTAATTAAATTTTAAAATACTACTCGTCTGTGTTCCTCAACCCTGAAAAGCACAGATTTCTGAATGTGATAGATCTTACATTCATATTCCTTGTGGAATGATCTATACTGCTAAACTAAATACTACTGTGCACTCTTCTATAAGAGGAGAAAGTGTCTTTAAATTTGGAGTAGCAGGTTTATTATTTATACATTTTCTATGGTGAAGTGTTAGGATTTTTTTTTTTTTTTAGGCGGACTTAGTGTTCCTCTGTCTCTGCTCCATTTTAGTAGCCTAGGAGTAAAAAGGCCCTGATAAATGGACCTCAGTATGAGAAGGTCTAACTCTCCTTTTCTTGGGATCACCCAGCCACCAGTCTCCAGGATGATCTCATCAGCAAATCAACTACAATGGAGAGAGGACTGCAAAAGAAAGCAAGAAAAAAAGAGTTTTAGCTCCAACTAAGAAAAGGAAAGTCAAATTACCTGACATTTATTTGACTGGACAAAAGGCGTCAGGAAAGGTCATAAACATAGAGATTACAACCTTCTACAGCTTTCGTTTCATCTGAATATCCCAGACACCAGAGGAGAACTAGGAAGTCCCTGGGTGTGTGTTCTTTCTCATACTGTGACTTTCAGCTCCCTGGCTGCACGGAGACACAGCTAGGGAGGGCAGGATGGGCTTAGAAGAACTCAGTATCAAAAGCCATCCCTGAAGAGTTGTGAGATTCAGTAACCCTGAATTCAGAGCTTCACATCTTGAAGGAATATGCTAATACCTAAGATGGTAGTAGTAATCAGGACCATAACCACATTTTCAGACTTCTTCAGTGACTTATTGCAGGGATTATCCTCCATAAACTGGATACAACACCACCCGTTTGCCCAGAGCTGGCATGTGAAGAAAACTACAGACAGCATTCTGTGGTACTTTAAGCCAATCATGGAGGTACTTTGTGAGGTTAGGAGTCAATAAATACATAAACTGGATTGTTATCGGGGATATGGATAGTTTCAGAATATTTGTTATAGACAGATGTTATAAAGCATTAAGGTTACTTAAATAGGTCTTGGATCAGGTTTAAGCTCTTCTTGTGACTATGAAAACTCATTACTTCACAACTACTTAATGTGGTTGCACTTAAACTTCATAGATTCCCCTGTGTGTGACCATGACCTTTGCTAGGTACATAAAAAATGGATAAATGTACCTTTTATTGACATGGCTGAACAACTCAGAACCTATTTTAAAAGCTCAGTCTTATCAGAACTTTCAAAATGCAATGATGCTTCCTTAGTACAGAACAGTTCAATTGGGCTATGGGGAAGCTGCAGGTTGTACCATCCCTCCAGCTGAAGCTATGTCAATACACTTTAAGAAAGCAAAAGAATTAATGCCCTGCCTGCTGGAGAGTGCAAGAGAGAGCATGACTTTGGAAGGGAGAAAATCTGCAAGGAGAAAGTATTGACTGCTAGTACCTGTTGTAAGCACCACCTGTGTTAGATCCAGTGATTTGCTGACATGACACTCTGGAAAAGCCTGATTTTTGTCAGAATGTACAACATCGGGCAAAGACATGGCTTTCAGCTCCAGTCAATGTTACCATTAAGTCCTGCGAGAGCATAATAAATCCATGAAGAAAAAAAGGCTTTGAATAAAACAGCAAAGGGATTAAACCAGACATTATTTGCACTCAGACTTTCTCTCTCTTTCAACTGGAATTTGTTGTCTAAAAAGTAGTTGAACCTTATCTGATAAAAAAAGTGTTATTGACCTCAGTAACAAAGGCAAAGTTGAGGGGATCCGTAATGGACATTGTTAAGCCACAGACATATCATTGGGTCAACTCTTGGAAGGTCAAACCCTATTAAGCATCTGTGAAAGTCTAATACAGCTGTTGAAAGTAATATACCTCTGGTTCAAAAAAGGCATATTTACCCCTGGCTGAAGTACATTTTCACATGCCTACCTTACAACTGGTACACTCACACACACAGTTGACAACATTCAGTTTGCTCCAGCTTGGAACCCCAAGTCTCTCTTCTGTCCTGTGTTGAGGAAAGATACTGATTATTTATGAGTCATAGACAAGTCAATGACAAGTGAAAATTTCTTAGAATTCTTCTTAAAGAAAGAAGAGTATGAATTTGAAGAAAAGACCAGTAGGTATGATATGAAATTCGACAAGGATAAATGCAAATCACTGCTTCTCAGAAGGAAGAGTCCCTTGCAATGACACAGGCTGGGGAGTGATGACTGGGGAACGGCCCTGCAAAAAACAGTCCTGGTGGGAAGTGAGATGACCATGAGAAAGCAGTGCCCTGGCAGAAAAAAGGCCAACAGCCTCCCAGGTTATCTTAACAGGAGCAGAGCCAGGCCACTGAGGAAAGGGATTATCCTTCTACTCAGAACTCTCTAGACCACAGTTGGAATATCATGTCCCCTGTGCAAGATAGATATCGATAAACTGGACCACATTCAGTGGAAGGCCATGAAGATGTTGAGGTTCTGGAGCACTCATCCTGTGAAGAGAGGCTGAAGTAGCTGGGCTTGTCCAGATAGGAAAAGAGATGGCTTTGGGCAGACCAAACAGCAGACCCCAACTCCTAACAGAAGGTCACCAGGACTCAGTGTGAGGCATAGTGGGGTATGGCAGGAAGACAAGAGACAACAGCCATAAATTGAAGCAAGAGCTATTCAGAGTGGACGTAAGCTTTTTCCCCATGAGGATGGTCCAGCACTGGAAGAAGTTGCTCAGAGAGGCTGTGCAGTCCCTCTCCAGCCTTGGAGGTGTTGAAGACACAACTGGATAAAACCAGTATTTTCATAACCAACAAAGAAACAAGAAAGGTGGTGTTGATTCAGCGCTTCAAATGGACTTTGGCTTGAAATTACTAAGAGAAGACAGTAGAGCTGGAATAATATAGATCAGAACAACTATTCATACTGCAATTCCAAAAACCAGACTTAGAATCACTGTAATTTATTAAAGTCAAACATGCACCAAAGGAATGCATGGGAACACAAAATACATAATGGTTGGTGATATACTTCTGGTGATATTAAGGTGCTTCAATTTTTCTGTTTTCAGTTGCTGAAATTAAAGGAGTTCACAAGGAACAAAAAAAAAAAAAGCTGCAGTTTGTGATACGTTATGAATACCATTGGACTTAGAGAACCCTTATTTCTGTATATTAAAATAACTAAGTGGAAAATATCTTCATGTCATGAAGCATGGGGTTTTTTTCCTACATGTATCTGCTATCCAGGGGTTAGATGTCAATATTTTTGACCTTGCTAGAGTCTTATTTAACAGACAACTTATCTGAAGTCTGACGGATTTGCAAATTTTTGCTACCTGAAATTACTTTTCTTTACTTGAAAAGAAGTTCTGCTGAGCAATTAAAAACATCTGAGTGGTGGTATGAGTCTGACCTGCTGTAAATGCTAATGTGATCCAAACTGCTACCGTGAACTTCGGAGAAGGAAAAAAAGTCTACCCTAAACAGACATATACAGTGCTTGTGAGATGATTTCCTTATTGTTTTTTACCCTCGGGTCTTACTATGACAAAAAAATCAAAGCTATAGAAACTGACTGTTGCTCATCATAATTGTCATATTTTCTCAGAGAGGGTGGCAGAAGCTGGTGGAGTTAGTCCCTGTCCTGTACCTGTCCTGTGGATAGTTTGGTTTGCAGAGCTGTCAAGCTGGCATCCTTCCACAGTACTAAAAATTCATTTTGGCTCCTGGGTGTGTTTTTCTGTTAATCAGCTGCCAATCCATTGTATAAATCTTTCCAGCCTATTTCATATAAAAGTTTCCAGTCTAGCAAAGCGGGGCTCTATAGGCTATTTCCAGACTTGCTGTCTCAGTTGTGTTGGCAGGATCCCAAGCTGCGGACACGGAGTGGCAGAAAGCCTGCTCAGGAAAGGGAGGCAGGGGGAAGAGGAGGGGAAAACTGAAGTCTGAGGTAGCTATTACCACTGCAGAAGAAGGATCTAAATACAAAGAAGTTGGTAGAACCTTGAAAATGAGTAGGACCATGCAGAAACAAGATGGAGCAAAGGATTTTGGGATAACCAGTAGCCAAGGAAGGAGTTTTCAAGGTGCTAGTCCATCCTTCCTTCCCAGCAGAGTCCAAGGCGGGAGGTGGTAATGCCACCATCTCCCTTAGCCCTGGAGGTAATCCTTCCTTGGCAGTCAATTCCAGAACCACAGGCAAAAGGGAGCAAAAAGAGACCATTTCTTCCAGTGCCGGAAATCTTAGCAATCTGTTGAATAGATTAGGTAAAATGCCTGTGCAGAATACACGGCAGAGACTGAAGCTGTAAATTCTTGCTTGAGTTCTCTTAAATAACTCTATATAACAGTCTGTTATAGCTCTGTAAGAATGGCCATCCCAAAAGGTGGCAGACAGCTGCCGTTCACCCTCACATCTTCTGGACTTTCAATGATTAACAGGTTAGCGTGTTTTGTTTGTTTGCTTAAAGTTTCATCTGTTTTAAGAAAACTGATCCCTCTCCTTTCCAGAATTAGAGCGCACGCTCTCTCACACACATCTGCACACGCATGTGCACATCCGTTCCTTGGGAATAGAGACTGCATTGACTGCATATGCCACACAACATAAAACGTGGGTGGTAAGCCAGGCGAAGTCATATTCTGAATGTATTTTACGGGTGTAAATGTCAATACAGTAAGATTTGGGTTATTTTTCATGTTCATATACTAAAACTATTCGTTTCAAACTTTCTGTAAAATAGGAATCACTTTAAAGCTAAGATCGAACATGCAAAAATTCAGTCTCTAAGCAATTTGCCTGAGGTGCGTGCAGTGTATGTCAGGCAAGGGGAGATGCAGAAGGATCATAGCAGGAAGCGCAACTCTGCCTTAGTGCATGACTTGCTCTCAGCAAATGGCACGTTTGCCACGCTGAAATTTCAGTGAGCTTAGAGATCTGTCAAGAGACCTCTGTCCAGTTTTAGCAGACCTTTATTTGAACACGTATTGTTTGGGCAGGTCTGTGCTTATTACCTTGTAGTTACAGGTTTGGGTTTTTCTTAATTAAACCAAAGATGACCAACAGCATGTTATGCTTAAAGCAGAAGTATGGTATTCAATGCTGTAAAAAGGAAAAGTTGCACAGCCTGGAAAACTTTTCTAAATGTGGGAGAAGGAGACCTCTTACAATTGCATTGCATTCGTAACATGACAGCTGTACTCTCAGAGACAGTGAACATCACTCTTAGGACATCACTTTGATGGCAGTTGGACAAATTAACGAGTTCAACAGAATTCAAGCTCTTTTTTCTAACACGCACTGAATATCCATGCTTCTTTCTGTAACAAATGTTTTAAATTATATTTCATTCACAAATTATTTTGAAGAAGTTTTTGTTGCTATTGTTGTATTTTTTCCCCAGGAAAAAAATGTATGCCATCTGCATTTATCCAAACATCTTCTGGATACTAGTCTCTGAGGTGGTTTTGCCGTTCTGTTGCTTGACAATCCAAGCAGGAGTTCTACTCAGCTAATGGAAAACGGGGACAATTTCCACTGATGAATCTTCTATGTTAGATCAGGGTTATTCTTGTCATCCAGGGGAGAAGAAAAACACTTCCTAGCAGCCAACTTTTATTTTGCCTTGAGAACATAACCAATTTCCTCCCCAGGTATTTGTAACTTCTTGCCATTAGGTGCATATGCTTTGATTTGCTTCATGCTATTTTTTTGATATAGTGGTTGAACATACTGACATTTATACTCAGAATATTTCTTGGAGTAAAAAATTATTCCAGAAAGTATGGAAATCCCTTTGTTAATATTACCTCCACACAAAAAATCAAGTTAGAGTAACTTGAGACATGCACCTAAATGCTACAGCTAATTCCGTGTAAAATAGAGAAGCCATAATTTGAAAACAGAAAATAAACTTCAGGACTTGTACAGCCAAACTGAAACCATGTTAGCCAAATGGCACAGAATGCTGATATGGAATAAATTTGTCCTGGCTGTTCAAATTTGTTTTAAAGTGTTGACAGATTATTGTTGTACTAACAAGCTTTGTGCTGGCTTGGGTATCATCTGTCCATGGCACTTCAGGTCTGTACTGGCTTAGGTTTTGCGAGCATAAAATGTTAAACCTGCACAAACCACGGTATTTTTGCCAGTTCCAATTCGTATTATTGAGCAATCCTACACCTAAACCATCTATAAGTTTTGATTCAACTGAAAGTTACTCTAAGACATTTTTTCCACTTAATGATTAGCACTGGCGTAATGAAAGCTGCTTTACAAACTGGTATCATTACAGAAACGCAGTTTATGTATAGGTCAGTCTAAACAGACAGTGTGTCTCCTGTATACTGTTCTAGATAGCAGTGTAGTGTCTGTTTCATTTGACTGATCCTAACACAGCTGATTTTCATCTGCCACACCTGGGTAAATCTCAGAAGCAGTTGCTGTGTTCAGTGAAACAGAGATGTCAACTGGAAAGTAATCTTTTGATCTGTGGTTGAAGTGGAACAAATAATAAAACTTTGGAGTGAAAAAAATTTTTTTTTTTTTTTGCTTTTTCAGGCTATTCATAAGCAGATTGAGAAAGTTTATTATTTTTAATTTTGAAAAGTAAATTTGAAAAGTATTCCAAAACTAATTCATCTGCATTGTGTTGTGAATATCAATATTCCTGTTTCATAATTTCCATGTTGTTGGCTATTTACACAACTCACATGTTAATGTCTCTTTCCTGATGAATTGATCTGTATAATCAAACATCAAAAATCAAGGTGTAGAAATTAATAGAAATAAACAAATAAAGTCTGTTTCAGCAAACATTTCAGCTTAAATTTATCTCTTTTTTTTCAAATATGTTGTCTTAGAAAGCTTGATCCCTTGAATATTTTTTTAAATGAGCGTGGAAGGATGTGAACACAGCTGAAGTGACATTTTCCTGACTCAGTACTCACAGGATACAGAGGAGAACACTCACAGAAGAGCTGATGATGCTGTGGATGACTCTGCCAGCAAAACACATTTCATTGTCTTCTCAAAAGCTATACGCTCATTTTGACACCAGCAAGACAAGACAGTTCCCTTTACAGTGGGCTAAATTCACAGGACAGAAATGTGCTTTCTGAATTCACATTAGCTAGGGAAGAATGCTGTTATTTCAACAATGCAAAAGAAATATGTTAAAACATCTTGGCTTATAGGACAGGCTGGATTAGGCGTGTCTACAATTTATAAAGCACCCTTAAAAACGATGGCACACATTGAGGTGAAAGCAAAACGATGTCATATGCCAGACAACAGCCCACTAGCTTCATGGCAGCTATGGAGTGTGCAATACTCCTGCACTGCAGTTTCTTTCAACATGAGAACAGGTACCGTCTCACTAGTTGCTCCCACCTGGGAGTCTAATACACCTAGAATATACCTTGTGGCATTGTACATTATTCAATGGATACACCCCAGGTGAGGCAGCCTCAAGGAAGACTAAGTGCTGACTTGGACCGTACCTGGTATAAGTTGTATATCTCTCGAAGATGCCACTCAGAAACTTGCTCACTCACTTTTTGTCACCTCTCTAAAAAAGTTTACAATGTGGATACTTTATTTCTTGCGTTATGCTCTGAATACTTTTATGTGGTATTATTTCATGAAGAAATTGTCGTGGGTATGTTGATATACTACTATGTATTGCTTGATTGAATTCCGGAGCTGAATCTACTTTGCAGCTCCGTATCACCATTGAAAATATTTTCTGTTCATTCTCATTTGTACTCTGAGTATGTGGTTACACGGGTTTCCTGTGCTTTTGATGAGTACTGTACAAGTGTCAGAGCTGCTTCATTTCCTGCTCAACTGTAGGACTGGGAACTACAGACACAAAATAAAAAAGTCTTATTCTGTAGTGGCACCAAGGATCTTGGGCTTGAACACTCCGTTCTTCACTCTTTCTAAAAGATAATATGCATTTTTCTGTAAAGAACATACAGAGCTTTTCAAAAGTAAGTAGGACCAAAGCCCAACTAAATCGCGTTTCTTTTACTTCAGCATTACAGCCTGCTGCCATGAATTTAAATCTCTACTGGACATTCAAGACAACAAAGAATGCAGAGTTTCACATGTCACTGGCTTTGGCTTGGAGTGAAGCTCGGTATTAATTGAAGACTCTTGTCATGATCCTCCACATAGGGAGAAAAAAATATTTTGTTGTAGCTCAGTCAGAGATGGAGGGATCAAAACAGTAGTAAATATAAAAAATACAGAAAATATATGGAGAAAAAAAAATTACTCTGCTCTTTCAATAAGGAAACATACGTGCTTCCTTCTGTGCTTATTGAAAAAAAAAAAGCATTTGATTTACAAATATGTTTGTTGTTTGAGGCCATGGGTGATTTGCAAGGTATACAGAATTTGTGATATCTGACATACTGACACAGGTTCTTCCAAGCATTCATTTCCGGCATTAGAAAGAAGTCTCATTATGTACTGTTTATACTGGTTTATGCAACAAGCAGCACAGACTGTTGTGCCCAAGTGTATCATGGAAAATTTTCTCATCATGTCCCAAAGGAGGATGATTATGAAGATACCAAGCAAGCCTTGGCAATGCAGTTGCCATTCCCTACCAGTTGCCATTCCCTACCTCTAAAACAAGAGGGAACTTCCAGAACTATAGGAAAAAGATTATGCATCAGATTAGTTATATCCATCAGTAGGTCAAGAATTTAAGATAAGCAGGTGACCATCATGACGGTAATGCTGAGTTCCCCCCATATCTAACAAAGCAAGAAACCACTTGCCACCTGCCATTGACCACAGAGAAAAGGATGGCGACTAAACTCCCTCTGTTAGTAGCTTGTAGTCAGTCTATTTGGATTTGGAAGATCTATACCTGGATCTGCTTTTTGAGAGTTCAGTGTCATAAAGAATTTTTCACACCATACTACCCATATATCACACAATTCATAAGTCATTGCTGGCTTTGTACGAATAGGGTAGCTTGGCACTTATAGGACTATCCGCTTATATCAGGGCTTTTCAGAGGATGCATATCCCCATACTATGCTTGGAGACTTGTTGAAGTAATACATCAGGAAGAAAAGATTTTTCTCTGCAATTCTGCATATCTTGCATACCGCCAGGCCTACTTAACCTACCTCAGCTGTAGCTCACCAGGTCAAATGTACAATTGTCGCATTTTCTACAGCTCCTTTGTGGGTGCAGAAAGGGAAGTACATGCATTTCTAGCTTTTTCCTATGCAGATAAATAGATTGCTATTCTTATCAGGATCTGGTGAACTGCGCATTCCTTTAAGGCTCATGAAGTCAACTGAGAGAAGTTATCCATCTACCAGCTGAACAGCTGCGGTATGGTGATGGAATGTGTATGGCTGACGGTAATCTACCCAGCAACTTGTGTGCTACTTATCAAAAATACACACTTTTTCAACATGATGGTTCTTGTTAGATAGTGTCTGCAAGAGCTCAGGTGACAAAAAGATGATACTAAGGCAGTAAGCCTCATTTGGATAACAAGGTCATGAGGGACATTGTGAGAAGCTAACTTAAATCTCAGGTGGAGAAACCTGCATGTCCTTTATCTGCCTTCTCTGCCTGAAAAACAGTCCAGAGCACCTATCCTTTCCCCAAAAATGTACACATGGATCCAGCTTGAAGTGTTGTACTCCCGAGAAAGAGATTTGTGCTTGCTGAAATCCTTAGATGACAGAAATGAAGAACACCTTCCAAACTCAATGCTCATAAAATCTACACATAAATTTCAGAAGCTCCTTTGGCTAATGGTTTATATTTTCAGAAGTGGCAGAAGAGAAGGATGTGTGTGACACTGGGTCCTTGGATTTTGGCCCAGTGATAATTAGGTTCCTAACAAATGCTGTTTACTGAATCTGATGAAACTGTTGCATTAGATAGAATATGGACAAACATAAGTGGAAAAGCTGTGTGGCTCGTAGAAGCCTGAGACCTTGACCAAAGAGGAAGAGAAACAAGTTAATAGCAAATGGAGCCAGGTAATGAAAATAGAGGTGTCACCGTACAGCAGGAATCAAGAAACTTAGTCTTTGAGCAGTCACATTGCAAGCAAGTAAAAACACACAGCCATTAAAAAGCACCACTTGTTATCTCTTTCCTTCTGGCCTACTAATTTACCCAGACCCAGCAGAAGTGGGCAAACCTTTAACATCAGTGGAAACCCAAACTTCAGGGCTTAGAAGCCTGAGCTGGCCCTGACCTCAATGAAGATGTGAAATAAGAGTTTCTGACAGTAATAGATCCGAAATGCTTTAATCTAGCAAAAGTAGAGGATACCACAATGTTCCTTCTATTTGTATGTGAAGTAGGAGAGCTAGAAGTCTGTGTCCATATGGAAAATGAGATTCAACTCCTCATCCACCTAATGCTAGAATGGTCACATTATGTTCTACACAGTTGGAAGAATATTAATCTTATCCTGTAAACAGTCCGGGTTCTGAATATGACTACCTACCTTCATTCAATATAAGGCTATTTTCACATGAAAAAAAAAGAGCTCCAGCTCAGGTCACAGCGGATTTACCATGTTCCATCTTCTGATTTATGGCCAGTTCCTAGCTTTGAATGTCCAATTTTTCATTACACTGCAGTCACAAAAATGGTCACAAAAATGGTTGGAAGGCCAAATAGTGCCAATAGAGCTGGGAGTGTTCAAGAACTTGGCATTCCTAAGAAAATCAGGTAGTACTACCTTAGACATTGCTGTCCATTGATAAGTCAAACACCCAGCACCCATACATAGGGATAGATATGGGATAAAGGGAATGATAACATTCTTCTCTAGCTCCTGGAAAAACCCTAACTATTCAGCAAGCAAGTTTCCTGAGAATATTGATAAGAAGGAATATGAAAATTAGGCACAAAAGTAATAATGAGGAGACTAAATGATACAGTAAAAGTAGACAGAAGCAAATATACGAAAAACAACGGTCGCTCTGATTTCATCTTGCCATTACATTGGGTCAAGGATTTGACCCAAATTTATGTTGGCTACATGGTCTATGTCAAGTACCAGTGACCGTTTTGGGGGGATTTTACTTGGAAAAAGAGTTGTTCTTGTGAACCAAGTAACAGACTGCATTTAGAACTATTGATCACATTTTGGAGGAATAGACGCAGTTAAATCTTTTGTTGCTATATATAATGAAAAGGCAAGTAAGCAGTAATATTAAGCTGTGGACATTGCTACTTGACATCATATTAAAAAAAGGGAATGTTAGTGGCTTGGACTGAAGCTAAATGTGACTAATAGACCAAGTTCTGCTCTTAGAGATAGTGACAATTCTCTCATAAGGAGGATTTTATTGAAATTATAAATTAAATACCCCAAACCAAAGATTTTTAGAAACTTTGACTTTTTTTTTTTTAAATCATGGGTGTCCATACAAGTGGAAAAAGAACGAAAAGTAATGTAATTCTGTAGTTCTCTAATGTCCAAAGGTTAGTTTGTTATTTGGACAATTTTTCTGCCCTATCTACTGGCTATATCAGGTCTGAAACTTCGGCTCTTTTGCTGACAAAGGCTTTGCATATACTCGCACTTGCACATACATCTTGATATACTCTCATCTATATGTCTGACTGAAAGATTATTACAGTTATTAAGTCTGGGTATGAAATTCTAGTACAAACAAGTTTGCATATGTTATTTCGGATGCAGGAACAAAACCACGAAATCTGGGTAAACATTTTATTTCTACATTCGACTGGCAGTTAAGCAGATGAGCTTTTCCATTTCTGAAGAAAGGTAAGATTGATGTCAATCGCAGAAAATTTTAGCTTTGAGTACTATAAGCACAAATACTGGCTGGATGATTGAGCTATAAGGGTAATGCTAATTAGTGCACATCTACATTTTTCATTTCAACTCTCTTTTCCTGCACAGTCCCTAATTACCCAGGGAAGCTATTCAGACTACAGAAAAGGAGTTGACTTCTCCCTTCATGCAGAACAGGGAGGGGGCAGAGGAGTACTCTGCATCATAGAGCTCCTTCACTAGATGGTACTTAATTCAAGCCCGAAGATGCAGGAAGAACGTGGTGAGCACCATGACTGATGAGAGTCTCACAAGTAGCTCATTTTAAGAGAGTAGGTATTTATAAGGATACTTTGAGAATAAGTACAACATACGTTTATTCTTACAGAAGAGAATAATCTGTGTTTTCCATCAAACATTGTGCTTCAGGAAAAAAAGAAGATTAAGGTGGTTCATTTAAACATAGCGGAAGATGTGCAGCCTTTGAGTATCATCAGGCTTGAAAAGATCACACAACGAACCATGATGCTGCTACGGGGAAAGGGAAAGAAAAGTTACAATATTTTTCTTAATTTAATTACTCAAAGCAAAAGTTACCTCTATATTACCTTGGAGACACATTTCAAAGCAGTATGATGTCTCTGCCCACTGAGTTTCAGGATTCTGGGAATAAGAAATGCTTGTTTCCCTAGTGGGTATGTCAAAGAAATTGGTGCATGAAATGTGGTGGTTTGCTGTGGCAATCACTTTGAAGGCTGAAGTACTGTAGGCCGTTAGTCAACACAACCCTGTGAGTACGTGGTACTTGGCAGCTTTACCCAAGAATGAGGTTTATACTTAGGAAATGCAAGGAAGAAATGGTCTGTGTCTTGGAGTCTGTCTAAAACCAAATGTGGAATTAAATAGTGAAACCATTTTCCACTTTCTCTTTTGATGAAAACTTGTAGCTATATTGTATGGATTGTACTATATTTTATTTTTATGCTGGTTTTTAAATTACTTACTTTTACTTATATTCTTTTGTTTATTCTGAACATATTAAAAATGGGAATAAAAACCGTTAAGAATCCTCCCATGCACTTTTTGTACATACTAAATAGGAGGCAGTAAGGAGCTTATTTTTAACTATCTATCTTTTGCAAATCCCCTTTAACATCATTTGTATTTTTAATTTTAAATTCTTTCTTTTCAGTTACTCTTTTGATAGTCATTGGTATATGTACGTCCAGCAAAATATGTGCTAATAGAAGACATAAATTCTTGCCTTAATCTAGACATGTGACAACGCAAAGGAAACTATCTTTACTCCTGCTTGATAAATGCCACCATAATGTTGCTGTTTATTCTCCAAGAAGAAGTTTGCCTCCTGTGTGACTTTTCTTTCCCACTCATGGGCCACATCTCAGTTTCAGAGAACATCACAGTTTTGGCCTTCCTAGAACTTTGACAATGACTTTCATCAAGGAAAATGAAATGAGGAACTCATATTTCTGACATTAAAAAATAAAATAAGTTTTCTTAGGCCATATTTTAATGTGCCTTATGAAGGAACCATTGATAATACAAACGTGTGTTTCGTTTCTGTTTTACAGTTCACCTTTATATAGCATCGTTTGCTAACACGAAGGGTAACTAAGCTGTGCTCAAGCAAAATCTTTACTACAGGTCAAACTATCTGGCCCGGCACCGCTGGCCAATGGTGTTTACATCACAAAATTACAGGGGTGAAGTGAGGAAACACGAAGAGATGAGGAAACATATATCATGCACAAGCCTTTTTAATATGTACACATTAAAAAGTCATTATTGTTTTAGAAAGGTCATCTGTGTTCCTCTGAAACATTTGCCTTACACAGATAAAGGGTGGTCTAGTATTAGGTTTGCCAAGTCTTAATGTTGTGAGTGTAAGTGAAAAGTAGGTTAGATGGCTAACCTACTTAAATGAGTTTTTTTAAATGTCCTTTTTTTTTTCTAAAACAGAATCATAGAATCACAGAATGGTAGGGGTTGGAAGGGACCTCTGGAGATCATCTAGTCCAACCCGTCTGCCAGAGCAGGGTCACCTTAGAGCAGGTTGCGCAGGAACGCGTCCAGGCGGGTTTTGAATGTCTCCAGAGATGGAGACTCCACCACCTCTCTGGGCAGCCTGTGCCAGTGCTCTGCCACCCTCAAAGTAAAGGTAAAACATCTCATTTGAATTCTGCTTACATCTCTCTGTAGTAATTCTACTGTTGCATAAATAAAAATAAAGTGTTTGGACTTAATTATATCTCATTCTTACTGCTGAAATGAGCAGGCTGTGTTTCAAATAAGTTTTACACAAGAAGAATGGCATGTGATTTAATTTACCTTTAAAAATATTATTTGTTGTTTCTGGTATAAATCTCAGTTTGCTCTAGGGAAGAATTATGGATTATTCAAAGTGCATCTTGTCTTGGAGAAAAACCTAAATTAACACCAGGAAAAGCAATTCTGCATAAAGATACTAACAGCAAAATACATTATTAATTATTTTTTTTATTATGACACTTCTCTTCAGAAAAAAAACCCCACCGCCTCACACACCTAAGATTCTGGGAATTCATATATTTTTAATTGTCTTGCAGATCAAAAACATGACTAGACTTAGCTATTGAAGTCTCATTTAGTGCCGGGTGCTTACGCGCTGTCACTGTCTAGACAAAGCTCTTGCGGGGAGATGGGAGTCACCTCCCTCCAGAGAGCTGCGTGTGGCAATGCTGCTGCCACTCAGGAGCCATGACCTTGCTTCCTTTCTAAATGCTCTGCGATCTCTCAGCCTAATTGTACTTGAAGCAGTGAAACTGATGTGTTCTACACGACATGTGCAGGGAACTAATTGAATTTTTTAAATTAAATTTCTATAAGTGCTGGACAGATATGCAGGGATTTATTTTCTTCCTTTCTTTCTTTTTAACATTTAATAGCGTGTAATCATTGGTCATTTTTCCTGGCTTTGAGTATCTAATGATCAAATTCCACTGCGGCTATTTGGCTAACAGCTAAAAACTCTAAAATAAATGTATGACCTTGACGTTCAGAGATCTACTGCAAATGCAGGTGAAAGGGCGGGAAGAATATATCCCCAGACTCTTTTTTTTTAATAACACAGAGAAGATTTCTATTGACTGGGAGTCAGAAAGAGATGACATCTTTCCTTTCCAGGTTTTTGTGATAACTTTAAGTATGTAAAGGCAGCAACAGTAGCAAGTGTTACAGTATTAAAACAGGCCAAAGGACATGGCTTTTCCAATACATTTTAGCTAAAAACGTGGCATATGGCTTTTGAAATGAGGAAGAAAAGTAGGCCAATATGTGTTATACATATGATTTAGCAACACAAAACCTCAAGCTTTGAATTAACGCTTTTATAACAGAAATGGGGAAAATAACCTGTATAAAATCATTAATATAATTTTAGGGTCTTAAGTTAATGGCAAATAATGTAATTTGGAAACATTAGTATTAATATTGCCACAATCAGTGTGGAACCAATGGTAGGCACTGATGTTATTGACAGTGGCACAAAACATACAGATAATATTCCGATAAATGAGCTTTCAGGCTCTCCAAATGCATAGTTTCTCTGGGGTTGCTCTTTGTCAGCAGCAGGGACGCACCCTGAGAGGCAGTTAGCTGCAAGTATGCATCACATTAAAACACTGAACATTTAAAAATAATTTCTTGATGGTGTTAGCTGTGGCCTCACCATTTTTTGGGACAAGCTAGTAGCCACCGTTGGCACTTCAACCACTCTGTAATTACAGGTAGCCACAGTGGTAAAAATACTGGTTTGTGTGTCTTTAGCAGTGGAACTGCCTGGTGGTGGTCAACAGGTAATCCCAGGACACACAAACCATAGTTTGGTCATAGATTATCGAAAAGGCTTTCTGAACTTTCCTATCGCTAGGAGAAAGGAAGCGCATGTCCTCCCCTGGCCCCCTTCAGCAGTGGGGAGCAGATAATTTTTTTGCACGCGCTGGAGCATTCATCCATAGACCTGTTCCTGAACCAATTATCAGTCAACTACCATAAATACTGGAATTACTGCTAAAAGAAGATAGACTAATGACAGTAGCTCAGTAGCTTAATGAGAGCCTAAATCATGAACCCGGTTCCAGACACTCATTGAGTGGCTGGGGAAAACGTGACTTTCTTGATGGTAGGCTATGAAGTTGCCACTGACTGGGACCACTCAAGTCATGTCAATGTGTTGAGAATGGGAGAAATTGTGAGAGTATCTTGTTGAAATCAGCCCCTTCACTGATAGTATGATTTTTTTTCAAACACCATAGCTGCTTGCCAACTGTTTAAACGCAGTCAAAAAAATACAGCTCAAATAGTACCCAAACTATTTTGAAAAATTGAAAAGGAACTAACGTGGACCTATTTGCCCGGGGTGGGCAGTACAGGACAACAGACAGAGGCTGAGAGAGAAAGGATATTTCGATAGAGTTGTCCCAGATTTTCCCGAGCAAGCGTTGGAGTTCAGGAAGGAAAGGGAGGAGAGAGGACAAGGGGAGGACGGCATGGAAAAGGGAAAACTGGGACATGCCTTCAAGGCCAAATGCATGTTAGGAATCAAACGGGTTGGGAGGCATATCTGTCTTCCCTCATGAAAACAAGGGCAATAAAGGTGCCTGCCTCTCCAACTGTCTCTGGGACCCTCTGCATATTTCCTCAAGGAAACTGGGATCAGGCTTCTTGCATCCCCTTTCTGTTCTTGGAAACAAGATCTGAGGGATCCCTTTGCCACTGAGGGCATCCAAAGTCCTCTCCCTTCGCCCTGTCTGACCTCAGAGGGTTCAGTGACTCTTACTTCTCTCTTCAGGCAGAGGCAGGAGGGGAAGGGGGGAAGGAGGGAAAGGGAGGACTGCACCTTTCCACTGCTCCTTGGGTGTTCTCTGGGGCTGGGAGCCCGAGTCCTTCTCTCTGTTACTGTGGTGATGACATCTATGACATAGGTATATGATTTGAACAACCACCAAGCCTCACTGTCCTGGTTGCTAACAGGCCTGACAGGATCGCAGATTCTAAACCCCTGGCCCCAGGCAGGGAGGATGAGGACCCATCAAGGTGAATGGAACCGTTTACACCTCTCAGAGGTGCGTTGTTTATTCCTGTACTCATCTCCAAGAGGTGTTTTCATTCATGAGAAACTCCTGCTGAGAAGATTGGAGCACTTAACACCTACTGGAGAAGTTCTCTTTAAGTGTTGATTTCTTCCAGACTGGCTGGGTGGTCCCCCAGCAGTACGTAAGTACTTTGATTGCCTTAAAATTGATATGACTCCTCACCGTGTCCAAGAGAAGAGTGAGTTACTGAAACCTCCTTCCTCTCCTTTTCACCTGTTGGAGTCTTGCTTATCTTAACCATCTGGAAAGGCTCAAGATCCAGCCACGTAAATGAAATCTATGTTAACAAAATCATTTGCCATTGAGCACTCAAGATAAAGGAGACCTCCTTTGGTCTTAAAGCCTTTGGCTTTAACAATTTAACAGGTAATAAATCCTTTTGAGGAAAAATTACAGCTTTTTTTCTGTTATTGTTAAGGACTAAACATTTCCATGTGCCTTCACATTTGCACCTGAACAGGAGTTTACTAAATTGATGATATGCTAATGAGCCCTATGCATTAATAGCACAAGGAAAAGAAAAAAACAAAAAAAAAACCAAACAACAAACAATCGGGGGACTTTATCTAATCATCCTGAAACCTGCCTAATCTAGGACAAACTGTCATCGGTCTCCAAGTCTAGACAGAACTTTAGATAGTGACATTATGTGCTGTTAGTGCTTAAAATCTTTGCAGTACTGATTCTTAAACCTGTGATGAAAGGACTTTTCCAGGACATCATCTTTGTTCATTGTCACCCCGTCAATATTCCTCTCCCTGTGTTCACTACTTGATCACCTGTAGAGTGATTCTCACTCACCTTCTGCACTTTTCTGCTGTTGGTCAGTCTTTCCTTGCCTTCGGAGAACAATGGGAGCCAGATATATAATCTTTCTTCCTAAATGTCACAGGGCAGGAAGGTTCCAGTCAAATTTCCCCAGGTCTCTCCCCAGCCCCAACAGCTCATGAAGCTGACACAGTTAAGGTAGATCTATACCTTTGCCTTTGATTCCTCACCTACCCACTTGGTATTTTTCTACCGTTTCATTTCATAAGCTTTCCAAAGTCCTCTGGAGATGGTCCAAGGCTTGGGAAGGTCTGGGAAGACTCTTGCTCTGATGTGCTTGTGCTGTATACAACAAATAATTATTCTCACATTCCCTGGACTTAATTGATTCCAGGCTAAAGGGATGTAATTACCTGCCTCCAGCTCACTGATATTTCTGAAAGCCCTGTTTGCTTTCAATATGTTAACACTTCCCTTGATGACAACATTAATTTCTAAAGTCAAGATAAGTGAGACCCAAGATGAGGTCCTCTCTCTCTCTCCAGCTTGGGAACCCAACTGCTGGCAAACTGTAGACAAATTGATAACAAGGACAATAACAATGTGTAAGGGGTTGGAGGGGAAACCTGACAATGTGGTATGGCTTGATTTTCTTTTTAAGAAGTGCAAATGTAGGGGAAAATAACACAGGATTCATATGCCTGAAAAGTAGTAGTTTTTAGAAGACATTTACATGAATAATCAACTCTTAGTTCCAACCGGAACATGTAGGCTTTATAGGCACCTATATATGTGGCAGACTAGAGATTTTGCTACATATAATACTAATGTAATGAAGCTATAAAATTAGGAACATTAAGTTAGGCAGTGACTTGTCTCCTCCAGCTACTCCATTCTGCCAGGGCGTCCATTATGTTGTTTGAACCAAAGGCCCACCTTATACACCTACTTTTATCACCGTTTTCTGTTTATGTGTGACTTCTGGTTTAGCAGCTTAGCAGACCAACTGTGGCTTGTACAGTTGCGTTTTAGAAGTGATATGGCTGTTCTGACTGGCTTTTTTTGGTTGATGAAGGGGAGATGAAAACAGCTACCAGCTATGACTAAGTCTCGTAGCTGTCAAGGGATAAAAATAAAGTAATGTGTACATGCCTAACACATAAAATTGAGGTGCCTGTGTACGTGGCAAAGGTGGGCTGGTTCCATTGGCTGCTGTTGTCCAAGGTTATCCTACATTATAAGCTGATGTAGATGGTTATTGAACAGATTGGGGGCATCTAGCAACACCAATCCCTCTGTTCACTTAGCAATGTCAGAACAAGGGGGCAGTTGCCTCTAAAAGCCACTTACATATTAATCCACTCAATTGTTTTATGCTTGTTCATCTGGGGATGAGACAGAATCAGACTATAGCCATGACCTCACATAATCCTCCTTCTGGAGTGACACCCTTGCACAATACAGAAGAATATTGTGGCATAAGGGTCATATGTCACAGCAGCACCGGGAGTCACAAGTGCCATGACTATGTCAAGGAGTTTTTAAACAAGTGTTACTGGCGTGGAGCCTTACGCATGTCTGTCATATGGCCTTGTAAGAGGCAGATTTGGGAAGCCCTAGGCAAGGCTGTTCCCAGATGTAAGGTCACCGTCACACAGCAATGATCTCCCTGTGAGGTGATCCGACGGACAATCGTCACATTTGACCATTAGATTATCAGCGTGGATGTTGTAACAACATAGTGTTGAGTTTGAAAGGAAATTATTTTCATATCTGAGCCAAGAAAAATTTTCCAGTAACAGCAGGAAGATTCAACTTGGATGCCTACAAACTATTGCGAGTTAATAATGGCTAGGCAGAGGGCCAGTGGAAATAGATGGTATTTGTTTTAAAAAATATATTCGTTGCTCTCCCCTTACACTTTGCCTGCTGTTTGTCTTCCTGGACTGCAAGTGCTTAGGAGCAAAGCTGAGCTTATTTCTTGGGATCAGTCATATTACTTACTTAATCAATGGTTGCTAATGATAAATAGTGATAATATAAAATAATAACGCCTTTTTATCCACATCTGCATCTGTCTCTTGGTGAAGTACTGCACTTGTTACTGCTGCATCTGACCCTATGTTCATGGTGCAATCCCTTTAATGTCATCACAGCAGCAATACACCTGGGACATGAAAGCTGTTGGCAAATCCCCTGTGCTGGGGATGGAGGCAAGAGAGAGAAGCTAAGAAAGCCAAGGGGTACACCAAACCAGAGGGCATGGTGTAAAAATGGCAAAGAGAGTGAACCCTGGGCCAAGGAGCAGGCAGGGACGGAGCAAAACCTCGCAAACCAGGTAACAGTGAGGTCCTACCACACACAATAAGCAATGGATGTAATGATGAGATTCCCTTGTCACCGGTCGGTCCAACAAGCCAACTCTTAACCTCAGCTTTGGCCAAATAGCTGACTGCAGCTCAGTATTCTTGATGGATACAGCAGCGTCCGTTACACTCTGGCAAGTACTTGGGGCCCATATGACTGACGTTATGCCCAGGAAAAAGTAATGAGATACAAACCTCTTGCATGTTCCTACGTAACAATGATGCAGTAGGATGCCGATGTATGTAAAGAGCCATTGAAAACAGACAGTGTTTTGCAAGTCTTTGCACCTCGCTGTAATAATAAACAGTAATCAGTCACTGTCATTTTTCTGCATTTTTCCTCCTGACTCTGGAGGAACATTACACCAGAGCAATCTGGTTTCATTAGCTTTGAACAAGCTGCTCTAGTCACTTCCCTACAAATGGCAAATATACATAAAATCACATTTTCCTGAGTATTGTAACAAAGATTCAAGCAGGAATGATTGTGCAAGTTCTAGTGCCTTTATCATTCACGAGACCAGACTACCACAATGAATCCCAGAATCTGTGAAGCAATTTTTTTCCCCACTATTTTTTTTCTCACTATTCTTCACTTTCTAGTTTTAAGCCCATTCAGTTTCATTAGTATTCCTTCACTGTGTTGTCAGTCTGCATTATGGTGGGGTTTTGGAAGGCCTTCAATAAAAGAATATTTGACTGTGCTACAACCCTCACCCTTTGTACCTCCATACAGATCCCAACAGAATGAATTTCTAAATGCCTGCATGTTGCAGGAAAGATGAATTCTTAATGAATCTTAGGATACAAGTCTAAACAGATGACAGTACTTTCCAATCTGCTACGGAAACAATATGTTTTAATTAAGTATAAGGTTTAATAAAATTTTCACTCCTTGTACAAAAATGAATGGTGATTAACAGACGGCTGACAAGCCAACTCTAATAATTTCTGATTAAGTGCTTTTGTTTAGTGTTTTCAGTCACTCTCTACAGGGAATTAATTTCTGGAAATGAAAAAAATGAAGGTTCATGCCAGTTAATATCTTTGAGAAAGTGGAAGGTAATCAACTGTATAAATTACAGTGGCATATGCAGGCCAGCTTGTGGTCAAAATTTGTACAACATACCCCAGCCAGTTTTTAAGTCGGTTAGACAGAAAATCGTGTGGGGGGAAAATCTCTCTCAACAAGCTACACCATAGTTTTAAGTAAAGAGTGAGCAACTGTATTAAGAACAAGATGCCATTGTGGCTTTTCTTCTGTTTATGTTTTTTTAAAACGACATTTCCTTATTTACAGTGGCCACTACTATTGTAGGTTCAAAGCTTACGTTTACGCGATTCTTTCGTGCTTCAAATCGCTCTTTAAGCAAACCAGATTCTAAGGGCAAATCTGCATGGAAAGATGCATGAGGAGAACCATCTGCCAGAGGTTTAACGTGAAGGATGTGAGTAGATGGGCAGGAATTGCTGCCAACCTGCTCCAAGGAGCTGCTTGCTGCAGCAGACACTCACCTACCC
>VYZM01004038.1:348113-358593 GCA_013398915.1 Dromas ardeola
CCCCCCCGCATCAAGGTTTCATCTAGCCTTGCTGAGGCCATCCCAGCTAAATTGGTATAGCAGGTACTCCAATAAATGTTCCCAAACAGGCTTCGTATAAAACCAATAAAAAAGGAGAAAAGGACCCACTTTTTATTATCCATTGTCCTCAAAGAGGTGCTAGTTTGAAAATTTACCTGGGAAAGTTTACTCGGCAATAAGCTTGAGTAGGCAATTCCTTAGCTGAAGTCCGTGGAGATGGACTTTTTGCTCTTCTGAGTTGATTGCCAATTAACCTGAGTCAGTTAACAGTTTTGTAAATGTTAATCTAGCTATTTCATGACCAATTGAACCAGGTTTAAGCCAATTGGCAATCAATTAACTTGAATTTTAGCAGCCACAATTGCAGTCCTCTAGAACAAGCACATGCCCTCGGTGCAAAGCAAAGGCTGATCTTTCCCTGCAGAAAGCCAGTTCCAAGCCGTTTGGTGTCTTATCTCTAAACTATTTGAAGTGTCTTCCATTCTAGTTTGTCTCCAGTGCCACAAAAGCTTTGTACTGGCCATCTGCAAGGGCTGAGAGAGAACTTCATGCGCACCTCTGACAATCTTGTGTTTGTCCAGGGATTCTCTAAAATTTTTTATATTGCCTTGACAATCACCATTTGTGGTGTTTAGTTGTCAGTGAGCTTCGTTGCAGAAGACTTACTATAGCAATCTGAAATATTAGTAAATTATATAGCCATATGTACAAACTAGGACTTGTGTCATTCAAAACTTCTGTTAAACAAATTCAGAGTTTTCCAGTGGAATTGAAAAATCAGTCAGAAAGAGCAAATAATTTCAGGTATTTTGGAGTCTGACCTACAGCCAAATGTAAGAAAATGTAATTAAATAATGAATTCACCCCTAAGAGAGATTCATTGGGATCTAAATTTCTGCTCACTTTTTTAACTCTTCTCCAGTAAATTTCACTGGGAGCTGGAGCAGCAGAGACCTAGGAAAATATGGATTAGAATAAAGTACAGAGACCTGTTTCCTAGAGTTCTGTTTTTATTTTGTATTTTATATCATACAACCTATAATAATTTATCATTATAATTAATTCAAGAATAAAATTAAGTATAATAAACATATTTATTCATTTTTGGAGTTCTAGAAAATAAAAGGAAGTTTCTTAATAGCTTGGCTAAATATTCAACGTTGTCAACTATATTACTTTGCTCTGGAATCAAGAAAACTTTCCTATAAGGTGGCAATAAGATGTAGGCAAAGGTTTGCTATTATATATATGTATTCACAATCAGCCAATGAAGCTTCTAAAGTGGGTGAAAAAGACCATTGGCACCAGTGCAGTTTTTGCCATTGTGGATGTTAGTTTTTAAAATAATATTAATGAACAGGAATGTATTTTAGTAAAGAAAATTAAATCATGTTATTATCTGGTCTGCAAGCGTGACTCACACACGTTTGCCTTACCACCTATGTCAGTAGGAGTTTGTCACAGATCATAAAAGGAGTGGGATCGTGCCCTTGGTTTGTGACATGAAAAGGCTGTTCAGCAGAGGAAGAGGAAGAGAGGTATCCATTATTATCAACACTGTTATGAACACTTTCTCACACGAACAGACAGATACATGGGAAAAAAGACTTCTGGTGAGTAACTGCTCTTTGTGGTATGAACAAAAATACCACACAGGCCTCATGTTTTGAGACAATTTTTACGTTCTACTTTTCTTTCAAGTTACCTTGCCCTTGCTTCCCAAATAACTCATTTGTTATCTTACAGAGAGCGCAGCTCCGACTTCTGAAAGACGGAAGGGCTCCCTTTCTGCTCTCTCTGCAGCTTTCAGCATTGCAGTAGAGGGTTTTCTCTACAATGTCAGGCTTTCTAATTCATTTCCTCTTTAGGGCAGCCCTTCCTTTGTCACAGGATAAGAGATAATCCTGTAGTCATTACACAGAGAACTTTCCCCTTGAAATGATGGGAATTTTTGGACAAGAACTGCAAAATTGGGTCCTATGCCACCAAGAGCACTTTGGCTAGGAGTTATCAGGGAAATGATGATAGTCAGCTCTTAAAGCTACTTGAGTGGATGACCACAACAAGCACTACACGGGGGAATGGTGTATCTTCAAAATGCACTCAAAATTCATTGTTTACATAGGGACAAAACAAAGTTTCCAAAATCAATTGCTGAAGTTTTTCTTTAAACATATTGGAATACTATATATTAAATTTTGAGTGTAGGTAGAAATATCCTAGAGTTGACAATGGAGCCTGCCGAAGAGACTCAAAATGACAGAGAAATAGGGAAATCACAGGTCTAGAGATAAAACGATAAATGCAATTATGATCTCCCAACTCATTTGCGTTACTTTTTCTCACTGCAACTTTTTTTTTCTTCATGGGCAGCTGTAAAGTGTCATTATTTATTAGCTGTTCTGAAATGTTTCATGTATTTTCTCATTTGCAAATGTACCTGTGAAGCTGGTTAAAAAGTAGGGCACACTTTTGAGATGTGTAAAAATATTCATGAATTAAGTTCTGATTTTTGTAAGATTCCGAGTCATCTGAGTTCTTCCACTTCATCAGGAGGCGAGGTACTGCGTACCTTTCAAGTAAGTGCTCAGCACCTGATTTAAAAAAAAAAAAGCTACCCAAAATAATTTGCATGCAAGGTTAAAAATAGTAGGTTTTGTCAACATTCCTTGGAAATTCTTTGTTGCAGAGGTTATAAGATAGAAACTAGGGGGTCCATGTGATGGCAGAGACTAGAGAAAATTAAGTTTGTTATTACACACATCCTTTCTTCAGCAGTAACACCTCTCTTCCCCCACATCCCAGTCCCAAGCGGTTGCGCGTATTCCCTCACTTATGCTGGGTCGTTATCACAGAGATCAGTTTATCGATTTGAATACCAGTGCACCAACAAAGGGGTGGGACGGTGCGAGGGAGGACTGGTTTAGCTGATGCTGGCTTTGAGAAAAGGTCAGTAGCCCCATAGCCTCACCATCATGAGAAAGTCTGTCACTACTTCTATTGATTAGCTCAAATCTGCATTAAAAAGTGTGTTTTGCCAGTAGCAAAAGGAGCGCTGTCAATAAATTCTATATTGGTTCAACAAGCAGAATGAATGTTCTGGACTGAAAGCTCTTTCTTTTAACTCATGAGTATTAGGCTGATGAAATCCAAAGTATTTTTAAATCAGCTGTAACTTCTAGATGATTTATGAAAAATGCTTTTTTTCTAAAAAGGATGATTTGATATACTCCACAGTCAGTCTACTCTGGTGTTCAGCTATCCTTACAGATATAAACCTCTTCCTTACCACAACTTAATCTGCCTTCCTGTGGATTAAGTTTGTTATCTGTTTAACTCTACTTGGACAACAGACAAGTTACCTCTGGAAAGCTGAGGTTCGTTATGCTTTTCCATGCTGATGTAAATCTGTATATTGTAAGGCTTTTGCTGCTACACAGGCATTTAAAAAAGAGAAAAAACTTCGCATGGAGTCTGAACACGGGAGCGTTTTCCCCCCGATTAATGGACACCTTCCCGTAGGATGATCTTGAAAGAGACCGTTCCCTTTCATGACACTATTAGGTTTGGAAAATTTTGGCAAAGATAAAACCACCTGGGAGATCCCCACTCGAACCTCTTATAGCATATGCTTGTTAACATATTTATATGTTTTAACTGGAATAGGCTGATATTTGATGCTTATGTTTTCCTGTCCTAAAACAAGGGAAGCAGAAAAGTGGGGAGACAAACTTCAACACCGAAATCAGACCACTCGTAATTACCAAAATAGGTGTTGCAAGCAGAACTTCTTTATTTTAACAAAACAGCTTTTTTTTTTAGTAGAACATATATTAAAAAAAAAAACCAAAATAGCCAACTAGCTATTACACAGACGATGACTCACAAAATGATAAAACATTTTTTCAGAATTCTGTGCAGAATGGAGCAATTCATTTTTCAGTATAATTTTCTGTAATCTTTCATTACTCTTGATTGGAGAGTTAAAGTGACTGCTGAGTCATTAATAGTAAACAAAGAATTATATTGATCCACAAGATGCTCTGTTGCCTATGACTTAATTGTAATTTGAAGGTTTAACACAGACTTACCTGAGAAAGAGTGCAAGTTAAAGTATGCATCTCACTAATTCACTTACTGGACTAGTATAAGCAGCTTTTTACATAATGGTTTGTGTAGTCAATTAACAGAGTATTAGCTATAATAGATAACATTCTTACTAAGACCATATTAATTAGAGCTTAAACACAGCTAATCTGAGACCTATATTGAATTTATATTATTATGTAAGCATAATGCTTCCGTAGGCAACTAATTTCCTTCATGGCATTTTTAAGGAAAAGTAAATCCTAGCATCTAAGATATAAGTATGCAAATTTTTGCAGCTATTTGGAAACCACATAACTTTTCTTAAAACTTGAGTGTGCCAGGCCACATTACAAATAATAGTAAGATTATGAGCCACAACGAACACAAAAGACTGAATACCTTTTGAATTTATTGGAACAGACGGAGTGGGTTTGCCAGCTAAGGAAATCTCTGCAAGAATTCCATGGATTTATGTTACCGCTCCTCATTTCACCTTGTCTTAGACCCCAGTTCTGGGGTTCTTCTCTTCAGCAAAAATAAAGCCTGGCATGTCTCTATACCTGCATTTTTTATTGATCCACATGAATCCATCAGTTTTGAGACAAACATTCTCTGAAATTAATTAGGAATCCTGTCTAAATACAGATTTAAATGTATTTTTAGTTGCACGGGTTTATGGCCTCCTTATCACTTTGTTCAGCAGTTCTGCAAAATAACCAAAGCTTAATATGTCTCTGGTAATATCAGCTACCTGAAGGAAGCCCTTAGGCAAAAACGTATTAAATTTTTAAATCACAGATAACCATGAAACTAAGCAATTGCAAATTTACAAGCATAGCAAACTTCAGTGCAACGTCAGACAACCTGCGTATTCCAACGAAATTAAAAAGCCACCATCTTGACTCCTGCCACCAACAGTAGCATCACTGCTCTTAGTAGAAAAAAATCTACTAATAATAAGCTGATAGGGCCACAATGTTCTGTTATGTTGTCTAGTCACACTGTTGAGAATTACTGCCCATCTGTATGCCGGAAGACAAGTGCTTCTCATCCTGACTGAAATGAAGTGGAAGAATGAGGGCTAATACGCTCGTAAACGCTCATGCCAAGAGTCGTGGAAGTGACTGGGGGCTCACTGGACAGGCTACGCCTGTAACTTCAGATGCAGAGTTGACAACCTTTTGAATTCATGCTCCCCTCTCCTGTTTTTATTGAAAAGCTACTTTCATATTTGCAGTATCTTTTTTTTATTATTTTTAGTTTTTCTTCTTCTTTTTTATAATGGTAGCCTTTCAAACATTGTGGGATATTTAAGTATTAGTCGTACTCTTCCATATCTAAAACTTCTAGTCAGCAATGTTTTAGAATCTCTCTTCCCAATTTATGCATCATTATTTTCGGAACATATACTTTAATTTCACCGACAGAGGTCAGTAAACCACTGAAAGAGAACCATAAGTGTTTGGCGAGAACACACCCTCGTCAATCTTTCAAACATCCTTCTGATAGTTTTGTTCAAAGGGCTCTTGTTCGGTTGCTTCAGAAAATACCAGCTCAGTTAGCTAAAAAAGCAAAAAAAAAAAGCAAGCGTATGCTTTTGCACTCAGGAGAATGAATTTTATTAAGGAGATGAATTACACAAAATACTATATTGTTAAAGACCTTTCAGCATTAGAATATATTTGAAATACCTGCCATCAAGCCAGTAGCAAACATATATGCATAGGTATGATCATTGCTGAATCAATTTGTCAAGGTTAAAGCAGGCTGTGATTTAAACGGTAGTACTTTGAATGATCTGCAGAATTCTGCTTTCCAAGCTTTGTGCTGTTGAAAACCAACCTCGTGCGGAGAGAGTACAAAGAGGAGGATCCCAGAGAAGTAACATTTAATGATACTAAAATAACAGATAGAAGCGCAGGAGAAACCAAGAGCTGTCACCGACTTGCTCATTTTGACAGTAACAGCTAATGGAACTGTATTAACACATCATTTCCCAACTTTCAACCGTAATGAAAAGCTATTTTTACAAATCATTACTTTCGGTATATGGTGTTTCAGCCACGTGGCTTCTATTAGCGTACAGGGGAGTTTCACAACTAAAGCTGCCTGTGCAGTACTGAAAGTGTACCTTTTATGTCAGGCTAATCCCAGAGGGGAGTCAGCACTCCTGCCCGCGTCCTTTTGACCTTTATCCTTTTAATGTATTTTGCCTCAGTAGCAAAAGGTGAAACCCTAGTTTTTATGTTGCAAAACAGACCCGCTTCAACAGCGTTTCTCTATGAAGCTAAGGAAAGTAACATACGCTCCTGTGGAAACGTTGAAAGTCCCTAGTTCAGCAACCAACAATAGCTTTACAAACGTATTTTTAGCACCGCTTTTCTGGTAGCCCTTTGAAGCTCACCCGCACGGCCTCGCTGCCACCCCTCTCAACAGCTGCGAGCATGCGAAGCCACTGGAGTGGAAGATGTTAATTATCATCAGCTACTGGAATTTCTCCAGGGACTACTTGTGGTTAGAAACGTGCTTCCCCAAAGAACTGCACCAGGCGCTGGGATCATCTCTCCTGTAGCTTCTCACAGTCCCTCCTCTTAAGCAAAAGGGATAATCGATTTAAAGTCCCAATCTTCACTTTTAAGCGTTCTTCTCTTAGGATACGATTGTGTGATTTTCCTAAGCGATCTTAACTGTAAAATCTTTTACTGCTGTGAATAGAGTTCCAACAATGGGCATTTTCATGTGTATGTGAGTTTCCCAGGGACCAGGTTTAGCACATGTAGAGATTTTGATTAAGAACTGGAGAAACAAGTCTAAAATGAAAAAGGAATAAAACCAGAAAACAGACAAATCGATGGACACAACTCTGTTTGGTTTGTTTTTTTCTTTTCCCCAAGAAGGGTCATTTGAACTTCCTTTTTATGGCCAAGAAAAAGCTACGCACCTTCCCCCCAACGTCATCAGAAAACTGCACACACACACAAATGGTCTTTCCCCTTCTGCTTTACCTCCTGCTATTCAGTGGCATTTTGAGTCTAAACTCGTTAGCATCAGGAGCTTGATGTGATGTCAGCAAGTGAGATATTCCCCACAGGGAACCAAAATAATAGTAGATGAGCTGGCAGAAAGATTCCCAGAAAGGGAAATAACAGAAAAACAACAGATTCTAAGCCTATACCTTTACTGTGGGTACTACAAAGCACCTTTAATGACTGTACACATCCTTCGATGTACCTTGTAGATCCCTCTTTGGTAGTTAAACCTAGTAATCACCACCACCCCCTCAAAAAGACCAAGTCAGGTCAATCTCCAGCTGCAGAGAAACCAGGATGAACGCAGTAATCTGCAGGACCTGACTCCCAACACACCAAGACGAATGCTGAAGACATCTCTCCCACCCTTTGCTATGGGTGAGAACGGCACCGGTTCTTTACAAAGTTCCCCAGTCCTTTACAAAGTGACACACCAGTCTTTTTCGATAATCTAAAGGGACCTGAAGGAAAAGAGGCGCCCTGCTCTCCAAGAATGCCGTCCTTTTCCTGTAAGGACACAGGAAATCCCCTTCCACCCCCGGGAGGAAGGAAACTGAATGTAATGGAAAATAAACACATCAACTGCGAAAACAGTAACCGCCAGTGACTACAAACCCCCTTCGTTGTTATACACGGTATTTCAGTTATTCAGTGTTTACGGAGTTAAACCCCCCAGAATTACTGGCCCTCCAGGTAGGCCACTAGCGTTGTTGTACTGTACACCTTCTCCAGTTCGACTTCAAATACAGCGATCAAGAAGTAGGTACAGTCAAGATGAGGAATTGCTTAATTCTTCCAAACTGGTCACTGCTTGATGGCATAGACCTATTAACTCCGGGTCAGCTGCCACAGGCCTTTACAAGCTCAAGAAGGTAACAGAATATGCATTCCCCAGCTGGCATCAAGAACAATAGTAAAGATAAAAGTGAGCACACAAACACAGAACTGTTATATACAAAAAAAGTTTAATTGAAATACCTGTATAAAAAATATGATCTCCATACATTTCACACTGTTAAACAGAAGAAAAAAAAAATCCAAATCCAAGCTGCATAAATGCAACCAGATCACAGAAACACAGCTATTAAAATAAATTAAGGTTTATGACTCTGCCACTCTACCTTCCAGAGCCAATGCACGGAGACTGTACAATGTCAATAATTTAAAACCCTTTCAAACAGCATTACTTTACATTTCTGGTACAATAATACCAGACAAAAGGCATACTGACTAACTTTAAAAAGTCATTCTATTTCCCTTAAATTAGACTTTGTACAACAATTTTCCATCTTCCAACAAAAATTGATAAGGTCAGAAAACTCTTTTTTTTGTCTTTTTTTTTTTTTAAACAAAAGTTGACAGGAATGCAGAAAAAAAGTGCCATGGGCAAACCACTAGAATTCCCATGGGGAGAAGGAGGGAAAAAGCACAGTGTTGAATAACTATAACCAAATAAATTAACCAAATAAATAGCCACAGCTGAAACCTGTGGGAGGTCTTCTAAACTCCAAACAATAAATAACTGTATAGTACATGGGAAAAACCAAGTTTACATAAACACATTATACAGGTATGGAAAAAAAAAGTAAAGTCCTTGAATATTGCATTGATTGTGCATTCAACATGCCCATACATACTTTAAGACTCGCAGGGTGACAAAAGGCCGGGGGGAGTTGAGAAAGGGGCTTCTCATGCCCAGTGGTAGAGATGATAAAAGGAAACATGAATAAACTTTCTGATAGAAAAGCGGATATACCTGTTCATATTTCTGTGCAGGCTATAGGAAATATTTTGAGCAGCAGAGGTGGGTTGGATTTGGAAAGGGCCGGGGGGGCAGGAGTGAAATGTCTGTGTTCAAGTATTCCATCACCAGTGGATGGGACTACTTCATTCAATCACCGAACATGTTCTCCAATGCATCATAGGAGCTGCTTCCTCCAGCACTGAGTCTAAAGGGAGCAAATTCCTATAATGAACTGGATCTTCTTTGGACATACACAGCTCAAAAAAGAAAGTCCCACTGAAGCAGCTTTCAAAAAGGCACTCAAAAGCAAATAAAATCTAGTCCAGGCTCTATGAGAGCAAAAAAGTTTACCATGTATTCAAGAGGTCACTGCTTTCTTAATAAGGTCAGTCTTTGACTAAGTACTGGCCTGCAACTCCCAAACATCAGCGTTTCCAAAGGAAATCTCTCATTCCAAAGCAGAAACCAGCAAAGGGGGAAAATAAAATCAAGTCCCTCAGACAAAGATTCAACTACAGAATAATGAATGCATTTTTCTAGCCCCTCCTACGTATTGGCAGCAGCACTGTGGTCTTTCTGCTTGTAGCTCCCCTCCCAGTGCGAGGTCCTTAGTAATTCACAGACTCTCATTACTTGAACTTGTGCTAGATACATCAGTATCAAGGGTCCGTAGCCTTATGTCACAGTCCTCAGACTTCACTACTTCAGATTTGTGCATCCATTGATGGTCAAAAATTTGCTCAAGTGTTGGTCTGTCTGAAGGCCTCAGTGAAAGGCACCATTTGATCAGCTGTTGACATTCTGTAACAAACAAACAAAAAAGCAGTTTTAGACTAGGAAAGTAAAAAGACAACCCTGAACAACAAAAACCCCACCTGTACAAACTCAAATGTACAGGACTAGTTCCAAAAATAAAAAAAAAAAAAGAGCCCTCACTTGACCCCTATGCAACTCACCAGGCGAAATTCTTCTCCTGAAGTATAATCGTCCCCTCAAGATTTCTTCATCTTGCTCAAAAGGGATGTCTCCGCAAACCATATCGTACAGCAGAACTCCCAGAGACCATACTGTTGCTGATCTCCCATGGTATCTGTGGTACCTGATCCACTCTGGAGGGCTGTATACTCTCGTTCCTAAAAGCAGGAGGAAAAAAAAAAAAATTAAGTCAAGGTTTAGAGCGTTTCCACATTGTTCAGCATCATTTGGGATTTAAAAAAAAAAAAAAAATTTTAAATTTGTTATGGGCCAAAGCCATCAGCGGTGTAATCTGAGGTCAACTGCGGGGTTACACCATCGGCAGGGTTGGCCCATCCGGCGGTGCTATTTCGTGGCAGGGAATAACCCGTCCCCATCAGCTGACTGTTTGCCCGGGCGAGCTCCCTTTCACTGGCCACGTGGCGTCTGCAGCATCACACCAAAAATAGACACAAAAGGACAAAGGGGGCTGGCGGGGAGGAGGCGGGAGGGCGGCGAGAAGGTGAAACTCCGGTCTGCCCGCCTTACACGGGGCTAATCTGCTTTATCCAATTCCGCAGGGCGGTAAACAAAATAGGGCCGCTTACGATTTCTACGTTTTTTTTTTTTTTTTAAGCCAGCC
>VYZM01004067.1:506-10801 GCA_013398915.1 Dromas ardeola
GAGTAGAGAGGCACAATCACCTCCCTCGACCTGCTGGACACGCTTCTTTTGATGCAGCCCAGGATGTGGTTGGCTTTCTGGGATGTGAGTGCACATTGCTGGCTCATATTAAGCTTCTCATCAACCAACACCCCCAAGTCCATCTCCTCGGGGCTGCTCTCAATCCATTCTCTGCCCAGCCTATATCTGTGCTTTGGATTACCCCAACCCATGTGCAGGACATTGCACTTGGCCTTGTTGAGCTTCATGAGGTTTGCACAGGCCCACCTCTCACACCTGTCCAGGTCCCTCTGGATGGCATCCCTTCCCTTCAGCCTGTCGACTGCACAACACAGCGTGGTGTCATCGGCAAACTTGCTGAGGGTGCACTCAATCCAACTGTCCGTGTAACCAACAAAGATGTTACACAGCGCCTGTCCCAGTACTGACCCCTGAGGAACGCCACTCATCTCTGGTCTCCGCTTGGGCATTGAGCCATTGACCGCAACTCTTTGAGTGCGACCATCTAGCCAGTTCTTTATCCACAGAGTGGTCCATCCATCAAATCCATGTCTCTCCAGTTTAGAGACAAAGATGTGCGGGACAGTATCAAATGCTTTGCGTAAGTCCAGGTAGATGACATCAGTTGCTCTTCCCTTATCCACCAACACTGTAACCCCATTGTAGAAGACCACCAAATTTGTCAGACATGATTTGCCTTTAGTGATGCCATGTTGCTGTCACCAATCGCCTAATTATTTTCCATGTGCCTTAGTATAGTTTCCAGGAGAATCTTCTCCAGGGCAGAGAGGTGAGGCTGACTGGCCAGTGGTTCCCCTGGTCTTCCTTTTTCCTCTTTTGGAAAATGGCGGTTATGTTTCCCCTTTTACAGTCAGTGGGAACTTCATCAGCCTGCCATGACTTCTCCAATATGATGGGTAGTGGCTTAGCAACTTCATCCACCAGTTCCCTCAGGACCCATGAATGCATGTCATCAGATCCCATGGACTTGTGCATCTTCAGGTTCCTAAGGTGGTGTTGAATCTCATCTTCTCCTACTCTTGGCAGTTCCTTATTCTCCCAGTCTCTGCCTTTGTCTTCTGCGACTGGGGCGGTGTGGCTAGAGTCCTTGCTGTTGAAGACTAAGGCAAAAAAAGTCATTGAGTACCTCAGCCTTGTCCATATCCCGGGTAAGTAGGTCTCCCATTTCCTTCTGGAGAGGTCTTACAGTTTCCCTAGTCTTCTTTTTATCACTGGCGTACCTATAGAAGGTTTTCTTGTTGCCCTCGACATCCTTGGCCAGATTTAATTCTGTCTGGGCTTTAGCTTTCCTAACCTGATCCCTGGCTGCTCGGAGAATTTCTCTGTATTCCTCCCAGGCTACCTGTCCTTGCTTCCATCCTCTGTAGGCCTCCGTTTTGTATTTGAGTTTGTCCAGGAGCTCCTTGTGTTTTTGCCTGACTTCCTCTTATACTGTCCACTGTAATTATGGTTTGTCCCTTTGGAACCAAAGACCGTGAAACTCAGAGATGAACATTTAATCAGTAGAATTTAGAAATACTTTCATTATTTCTGACAGCTACAATGCCAACAGTAAACATTTTTTTTAGAAACATTTGATGGGGATATGTTATTTAGAAATATATCTCAAAGTTGATGCTTAAATAGTGAATTTGATTTCAATATCACTAGTAGTCTGAACCATCTTCACAGTTAAAGAAAAAGTGGTATTTGTATCCAGACCTACACCCTTCAGCCACTCTGCCCCTGCTACATTGGTGCTTATAAAGATCAGAGTAGCTGCTGCATAAAACTAGTCAGCAGCTGGTGAGTTTGCTGACACAACCAGCTTAGCTGTTTTTTTTCCCCTCTCCAGTTTAGCTGTATTCTGTCAGGGAAAAACATCTGCAATTTTGATGACATATGAGGTTAATTTTTTTAAATATCCCTCTATGATGTGCGCCTGACATATGCTACAGGTGTCACAGCTTCTGGCATATTTTTGCTAGACTGGGACACTTCCAAAGACTGAGATTTACTTGCCATCACAGTAATAGGCACAGGCATAACTATATGAATTACAGTTACCATGTCACTACTGGAAGAATGTATACCCTACTTTATATTTTTGAATCATTGATGTAGTTACAGTAGCTTGGGGAACAGTGGTTAGGAAGGCACAGTCACAGAAGGACTTTGATCATACAGAAAGCAAAGGAGGAAGAAGAGAGTGAGTTACTATACTAAGGTTATGTGCTATGGTTACTATGGTTAAGTAACTATAACAAAGTAATCATATATTCTAAATTTTGCAAAGTCTTGTCATTAGCAAAGTGGATTTTAGACTTCAGGAATGGTTGATAGACAGTTCTGTTTCTCTTCTCCAGTGAGAGGAAGTGACAGCTGGGAATGATGGTAGAGATTTGAGAATTAGTAGAGTAAATGTCTACATCCATAAGCACATTTCAGGAAACAGAATATGATCTTATTGTGCAAATTTTTTAGTCAGTCACTGATTCCATTAATTTTTTCAGTGATAAGTTCAGAAAGAGCAACTACTTAACCTAAGTAGAAGTGGCAGTACAGGGCTCACAGGAGAGCTGATATCCTTCAGTTCCCATCTTCCTCAGGAACTGAGATTTATTCCATTTTTCCTTTTAGAGTTCCATGTTATCACTGAATGATTCGATAGGTATTAAACTCAATGAATTGTTGCATTTTATTTAGACATCTAATTTTTCGTTGCTTCCAAATAATGCAGTTTAGTTCATCCAAGGAAGATGAGAACCACGGTTATGAAATGGTAATGTTAATACAGTGGCTCAGTAACAGTGAAACTGGGCTGAGTTTATAGGTATAATTTAGAAGATCCACAAATAAGAAGCTTCTTATTTAATTCTTTAATATTTTCCATTTAAATATTTCTTATTATAGCAGATACATTGAATGAAAAAAATTGTGTAAGATTTTAATTGGTCTTCATTGCATGTGACAGACTATTTTAAATATGAAGGGCCTGGAAATAACTGTCAGATTGTCATACTCAGGATGGTAAGAATTATCAACCACTTTACAAAACTAATACCTTGCATCTTCTGGAACAAGAAGGAAAAGGCAGCAGGACCAAAAGTAAAAGAGCTTTAGATTGCCTGATTACATTTGATTTACTGGTATTCTAGCAAAAACAAGGGATACTTGCAAGGGCTAATTAAGGAGATAGCTACTAGAATATAACACGTGCCCCTTTTGATGTTTTTTCCTCACTTATATGTTTCTGTTGTGTTTGAATCTGAACACATGATAATTCTCTGACAGGTGCCAGGGTATTCCTTCTACTGCCTAGTGAGCAGATGCAGTGTACAGAAAGACTTTGCTATAACTAAGACCAATATGTGTTCTGGAAGGGATCCCAATTGCTCAAATATTGATATAAAATATATGAAAGAGACATGGTCAAGGTACGTATGAAGTACAGTTTGGCAGCATTTTGGTTGCTACTTATCAGTTGTGGACAGGTGTTATTTGTCTCTTAATCAGAAAATTTCACTTAGGGGAAAAAAATTAAAGCCACAAATTTGACAGTTCTTTTCATTGCTGTGAAACTTTAAAATATTCAGATTTATTGTGAATGTGTTGTTCCATTATCCAATGTATGAAAGAAGAAGGTCTTACACAATGAGTTTTTAAGGATTTTTTTTTCTAGTTTTCCATAAAGGTCATTTGAGGTAGAACAAATAAATGTTTTCTCACTGGTATGCTTTATATCTTGCTCTTTGATTACTTAGCATATAGCTTTGACATTGGAGAATATTTTGTGATCAAACGAGTAGTAAAACTCCTTCATCTTTGACTCAACTCTGCCTTTACTTAGGATCAGTAGAGAAAATACTAAAAATTAAAGAGACTGTATCATAATATTCTCAATAAAATTCCAGAAAATAATGAATTGGAAATCTTTTTATAGTGTGACTTGGCTATCAGACTTGTCTGTTTCAAGAAACTGGAGTTGACAGTGAATGGTTGGAGGAACTCTAGGTGGTAGAGAGTTGGGGAAAAATCCCATTCTTTCAGGGGGAAAATTTAACTTCCCTATGAAGAACACTCTGGCATCTTTTTAAAGCTAGCCAGAACTATACAGTCATTCAAATGGAACATGATTATTCCGCTCCCCACTTTATCTCAAATATTACTATAATGCTTCAGAAGAGCTTTTATATCCTATCTAAATTCAAGTCTGTCTAAGAGAGGAGAGTCTATTTAATCTCTAATTGGATCTTGAATAGAACTAAAACATGCAATCTTTACTGAGTGCTATTACTAAATGAATAGAAGTTTGATGTTTTCTTGGTGATGGTTCTATCAGAATTCTTTCCTAGTCCCTATGTTCCCTCACTCTACGACCAGCATGAAGACTGGATCAGCAAAAGCCAATTAAATATAATAAATTTATTCGGTACTTTATCGTAAAGAAGGTAATAATCCAGATGAGAGCTGGATTAACAATGGAGTATTTCCTTCAACATAAGAAAAATTAGTTAGGAAAAGCAGCCCTTTGTTCATTCCCTTCTGCATCGGGTGGGATGACTAGAAGAACAAATAAACTCTTAGCCGTCAGTTAAGATGGTACATTGTCTGTTCAGTGCCTTGTCAAATCATATCACAACTGCATAGGTGCCAATCAATTGTGGAATAAATTGGTCACCACTAATAAACTGGGAGAAATCTTACTGTTTTTAAAGGATTTCCTTCACATACTTAGTACTGATGTTCTGCTGGCAGATATCTCTATATTTGCTGAATAAAATAAACACGTACCTAAAGAGTTTGTGAAGGTGAAAGAGTCCAAATAAACTTCAACATTTTACTGCAGGTCTATTTCAAGGAGAAAGGAAACTCAAGGAGGCTAGCAGGGAATGTTACTGTATATAATATGATTTCAATACCTTCAAGCATTGTATCTAGTGGTAGATATTGCCACCAATAATATGACAGAGCCACTGGAAGACTGAGGGAGCATCTATGTTATTTCTCATATTCATGACAGCAAGCAAAAGAGCGTTCAGAGACACACCAGGAAATAAATGAGGGTTTTGTGTGTTTTGGGGATGTCTTCTGGAATAAGAGAGCATTATGATCTCTTAGAACCTTGAGTTACTATCAGCAGCTTGCTGTGAGACTCGTCCTTGGTTTTGTATTCAGCAGTATGCGTGCTAGCTTTCTCCACTGAAACGTTCTGCCCTGCCCATTCATGTTTGTAAGCCTTCTATTTTTGTTTTTTTTTCTTTTTTTTTTTTTTTCTTTTTCTGGTAGCATTTGTTCACTTGGTATAGTTCTAATTGTATGACTATGTATACAATAATGTAACAGCAAGCAGGGTTCATGTTTCCAAAAGCATGTCACCTTTCTAGAGCTGTATTGCAGCTCTATTGGTCTAATGAAAATATTAACTCTCTCTGTAATGCCTGTGCATTGTAATGCTGTAATGCTGTAATACAACGTGTCAGTGGCTATATTTCTGCTAGAACCATTAATAGCAAAGAGGGAAAAGATTGTCCAACTTCTTGATATTTGTTTATTTTGCTAATTTCTAAAATCTGGTGTTGTATGTGTATTGGCCTAAATCTAGTTTAATGCAGTAATACATTTTTGCTTTTGAAGGTGTCACGTTCTCTTGGGTTAAGCCTGAGATCAAAGCGTCTCTGAGCTAAATCCATTCTGATATAGATTTTACTACTAAACATATGAGCAATGTGCATGTGTTTTATTTCAATAATACACTTACTGTGCAATACTTTATTAATTTGTGAAAAGTATTTTATGTCTTCTAAATTATTTTTTAAATATAAATACAAAGTGAAGTGATTTGAAAGTTGTCCATTGGTGGGGAAACCATAGACCAGCCACTTTCTAGATTCCTTTGACTATACAAAGGACTTCTTTCTGTTGTCCACATGTAGCCATATAATGCCATATCAGATGCCCCAATATATTCCATCTGGTTTCCTCTCAGGAGGGTCATGGTCATCTAATTCACAAACAGGCACCTATATTTAGGTGCTTTAATCACAAACTGATGTCTTCCTAGCTGACAGAAGAGCATTTTACTGCTCAATGAGAGAAGGGATTCTGAACAGCACTCTGTTTAGTGGGGGTAGCTCCTGGTCTTCTGAAGTTACATTTGGCAGATGTTGTTCAGAAGAAATGAGGCAGCCTCTAGTGTAGTGGAGTAAGTGCTAAAACTTTACAGGCAGAGTTACAAGTGGCATTGGAGAGGGAAAGTGTGAATCGCCAAATTATTCAAGAATAAGATGGGTTATGAAAGCTGTATAAGAAGGAAGTACTCTCCAATAATATCAGCAGGAGAGATCCTGACAGTTTACCTCAGAAAAGCATTGACAGCAGACTAATTAAGTGGAGTAAGAGAAAGACTTCTATAATTTCATTTCCATATAAAGGGACGCAAACTTTCCTCATCTATGGCTTTGCAAATATTTCTTGCAATGCTGTTTGTTTTCAATGCTGTAAGTATTCGTGGTTTACTACCACTTGTCGTGATTTAAAAGTGATTTTAGTGTGAGAGGCACAACATCAAAGCATGCTTTACACAAGGTAGTACTGAGTGCTTCCTCTTATCCTCCAGCTGTCTTCCTGTTGAGCACAGCCATTTGTTCACAGGAAAGGAGCCTCTCTCCTGCCTCAGAAGGCTTTGGCTGACCCAGAATGTAACTCAAGATGTCGTAACCACTTTTGTCTGCTCTCTGGTTATATCCTTTAACAACATGTAAAATAATAGTAGAAGTACAGTTAACCGTGAACAACCAAAAAAATTATCTGCCGGAAACTTGGTGGTTTAGAATTAAGATAGCTGTGATTTCTCTCTCCTATACTTGTATTTCTTGGGGAGTCTGTGGCTTCTTGAACACATAGATTCCACTTCCTGAGCTGGGAAGAAACATTTGATGTATTAACCTGAAAACAGGTGGGAGAGAGAAAGTAAATTCTGTGGGACTTCCTTGACATTTTTAGTCAGCTATTCTTGTCTCAACAATGCATGCCTTTGTCACCAGCAAGGCAAACTTTTATGCTCTGTTCTCTTTGCTGTTGATATGGCTCTGAATGACAGTCCTTGAGGCAGAACTCTGAATCTTCGGGTGACACGGAGAACAACATCAAAATGAAGGGATCTCACAGGTGCCCAACTTCTGTATCGCCTTTGTATTCAAAGTTCAGTGTAAAGTATTTTTTGCTCTAGATGAGACATAATTATTCATGTAGCACATAGATCGACCTCTGAATTCTTTTGCCTGTGAGTGAACTTGTACTTTAAATATACAGAGGAAGGAAATTATCTTTATAAACAATGGCAGAAGGAAGTGGTACTTTCTGGTTTATATACGTTTGGGTTTTTTTCTTATCTACATTGGTATTATACAGCACACAAGGTAAATATATATTCTGAACTACCAGGTACTGTCTCTGATAAGAGCTATTTTGGGACCTTGACTTCAGTGTGCAATCCTGTTCGTGATATGCAAATCTTGCCAGTTGCAGCCGTGAAACTCAGACTGCTGTGGCTAGCAGAGACCTCAAGAGACTTCTTAGTCACTCTTAGGCATCATACCTAGAATATGTCTGCCATGTTTGAACTGCTGTTAAACATTTAATGAAGGAATTCAATAGCATTTTCAAGTAGCTTGGTACTGTTTTGACCATCCTTACAGTCAGAAGCCTTTCTGTATACTCAAGCTGAATCTTCTTCATGCCTTCCCTGCAGTTGCCACAGGAAAATAAAAATGGCCATTTAATTTTTCCAGTTGTTCATGTTTTGGTAAACTGTTTTCCTATTCCCTCTTAGCATTCTCTTTTCTGGAGCAGTCAAACCCACCCCTAGTGCTTCCTGTGATTATATTTTAGAAGTCCCTAACCCATTCTGATTGCTTTCTCTAAACTATTATCTGTTTGTCTAATCCTTTCTAAGAGATTTTTGATCAAAGTTTGCATTGTTGACTGCTTTTCTGTATGCATTTATTTTAAATGTGAACCTTTCATTTCCTCTTTTTTCTTTTTTTTTTTCTTTTCCTTTTTTTTTCTGTATGATCTATCAATTCCCCATGTTGGATTTTCATTTACTAAGGTAGAGGTTATGTAGTTGTGAAAAAGTAAAACCTGTCTTAGTACATATTTTTTATAGGTTGCCTGAAACCACACAATCTTTGTTTTCCCATTATTTTTATTTTCTTGAATCCTTGCAGTTAGTCTGAACTTGAAAGAGAAATGATAGAATTCTGCAGAAGTCACTCTTTTAAAATTTTTGTCTGAAGTTGAAAGCAAGTCTGGGTACTTCTTGCAGCATTTCGGATATTTAAATTTTCTACATTCCTCTTACAGTTATAAACCAGTGTTCAGCCTTAACCAAAGGCAAAACAAAAATGCTGTAAAAAGTGTGTCTAAGGAAAAAAAAAGTCTTTTCATGTTGTTATGGTCAAGGCTGAATGTAGTTGCATTGGTCCTGACAGGTTTGGATACTATGTAAATAAACATCCCATGCTGATGTTTGCCGATTATACAAACTAGGGGGAGCTGTGGACTTCCTAGAGGGTAGAGAGGCCTTACAGAGAGATCTGGGTAAACTAGACAGCTGGGCAATCACCAACCATATGAAATTTCACAAGAGCAAGTGCCAGATTCTGCACCTGGGATGGGTTAATCCTGCTTATACATAAAAACTGGGGGATGAGAGGCTGGGGAGCAGCCCCCATGGAAAGAGATCTGGGGCTTTGGGTTGATGGCAAGTTGAATATGAACCAACAGTGTGCCCTGTCAGCCAAAGGGTCAACTGTGTCCTGGGGTGCATCAAGCACAGCATAGCTAGCTGGTTGAGGGAGCTGATTGTCCCACTCTACACTGCACTGGTGCAGCCCCGCCTTCAGTACTGTGTGCAGTTTTGGACATCAAACAATTTGAGTGTGTCCAGAGGATAGCGATCAAGATAGTGAAAAGTGTTGAGGGCAAGATTTATGAGGAGCAGCTGAGGTCACTTGCTTTGTTCATCTTGGAGAAGAGAAGGCTGAGGGGTCACCTTATTGCAGTCTACAACTTCCACAAGGAGGGCAGCAGAGCGTGAGGTGCTGATCTCCTTTCTCTGGTGACCAGCGATAGGACACGAGGAAATGGAATGAAGCTGTGTCAGGGGAAGTTCAGACTGGACATCAGGAAAAGGTTCTTCACTGAGAGGGTGGTCGGTCACTGGAACAGGGTCCCCAGGGAAGTGGTCACGGCACCAAGCCTGTCAGAGTTCAAGGAGCATCTGGACAATGCTCTTACTCATATGGTTTAGTTTTAGGTGGTCCTGCCAGGAGCAGAGAGTTGGACTCAGTGATCCTTATGGGTCTCTTCCAACTTGAGATATTCTATGATTCTGTGATTCTATGATCCAAGCTTTGGGTTACGAATTGGAGTGAATTTTCTGGCTTTAAGCTAACAATTAGCTGTACAGCCTTAGATGCAGTTTATGGATTTTTATACCTTCGTGGATACCTTCAAAATCAGTTGATTTCTGTGCCTTAAATACTGGGACTTTTTTCTCCCCTTAAATTAGATGCATCTTAAAATAATGAAGTGGATGACTTTCACTGCTTTCTGTTACTGTGTGCAAAACCATCTAGCACGATGAACAAGAGATGGCACATTATGTCCTTGAGAATAACCAGACTATTCTCTTTATAGAAGACTCATGAGTTTACTCTTGTGGTCAGCAGTATGCACTGGAAGGGCAAAAGGATCCCTGTGATTTGAATAGTCTCTGAGAGGGGGCTCACGTTTAAGTATGAGGCAGATGCATTTAAAACCTAAAATGTAGCTCTTACAACCTCTGATTTACTTATGCTGCTTCCAAACCATTAACAAAAAGCACTGGTTTTGTACTGAACTCTGTCATTCAAGTCTGCAGCTTTTGATTTGCATCCTAAAACTAATCTACTTTTTCCATTTTTTCATGGAAAAGCTAGTGTCAGTGCCATGGTTTTGGGAGCTGAAAGAGCATAGAAAAAATATATTGCTATGACATGAGGGTCTGTTTATTGACTTCTCACATTGAAGGCTTAGTCAAGCTGAGAGAAAGGACTGGAGCATTCATTTAAAGTAAATTTATTTGATTCTATGAAAGAAAATTCTTACTTTATTTTAGGTTGTAGTTCATTCTAAAAAAAAAACATCACTAGGCTTTTTTCTCTTTTGATAGTTTTCCCCATCAACAACATTGAAGTTATTGAATCTTCTAAAGACCGCTAAGGCTGCTGATCATAGAACCGTAGAAT
>VYZM01004079.1:3336-15267 GCA_013398915.1 Dromas ardeola
CAGAATTACTACTTGTCACTATTATCTATATAAAAACTAATTTTGTACCATGGAAAGATACGCGTAACAAATTAGGCACAAACACCTGGTCAGAAGAAAAATTGTTGCCATACCAAGTCCAAGTTAAAACAAAGATCTCGGGAAGTCAAGATGAGTTCAGACAGACGAAGTCTAAGAAGTCTCAGTCCAAGGGCCTTGCAAACTTAGTACAATGCTTAGGGCCTTCAGCCAGCAATGACAATACGCTATTAATGTGCTACAGGACTACACATTTCAATCCCAGTCAGCCACACCAGTATAACATCAGTTTCACATTAAGACTAAACTTCGTAATTTCAACAGTCCGTGGCAGGAATTTGTTCCTAGCCTCAGCTGGTACACAAGCACAGGGGCTTTTTCTTTCAGGAACAGCAGTGGACAGGAATACCAGTGGCACTGTAGGGTAGAGCAAAGAGAAGCAGAAAATCCACCTAGGCAGCTTTGCACAGCATCCTCTCTCATTCATGCTCCTGTTCTAGACACACATCAAAATCCTAACTGATTTTAAGCAGTATTTTACTGGTAAACCTGATTTAGTAAACAAATAACTTAACATCATTTACCAAGATCTATATTGCTAAAATGCCTTTTATTGGCTTTCCGAGAGCATTTGATGTAAAGTCTCCCTGAGAAATGAAAAGTGCTGAGCCTCTCATTTAGAAATTTTGTTTCTCTTGGGCTGCCAGGCAGTACCCTTAATTTCAGCTGTTGGCAGTAAACAACTTCAATGTGAGGGCTATTAAGAAACAATCATTCAGAGTAAGCCTCATGGGTGACAGAGATTGTGTTGCCAGGATTCAGTTTAAAACTGAACAGACACAAATATGGAGAAAATGCAACTCAGCTGCAGAGATTAATAAGAGAGAAATAAAAATCTGAATAACGAAACTTAATAATCTGATTTACATGTGTGTGATTTTATTAAGTATGTGTCATTAAACTTGTGAGTAACCTATTCGACGCTCTTTGTGGTGACATGTGGAGATGCTACGGAACTTAAAAATCACTCCTAAAATAGTTTTAAGTCCTACTCTCAGAATGTTTTAATATGAAATTAGAAGGTTCTTTCCACCCACCATCGCAGTCCTGATCTTTTCATTCCTGTTTCTTTTATAAAAATCCAAAGAGATTTTGTAACACAAAAATGAAACTGGTTTAGATATGGTAATAATCTAATGCTTTTTATCCTATATGTATGCAGAAATACTAGAAGTCAAACACTTCTAAGCCTTCCCCCCTACTCCCCTCAATACTCCCACAACGATTCTTTAAAACCGTGCTGTGGATTTTGAGGCAGAGTAATGCTGTGGCTGTTTCATGGCATAGCCTGAGGCTGCAAATGCTCTCAGTCCTCAAACATTATCCTTCAAAGTTTTTAGAAGTTTCTCAATTCTTTGTTTAGCCATCGCATCATGAAGTCTCACGCACAAGTTTCACACAACCCAGCACCGAAAAGAATTAAAAATCCATCCGCCTTTATAAATAATTCATTACAGAAAATACAACACATAACATGGTGACTATATTTCATTGTTAAACTAGAGGCGTACATTTTGCTAGTGGGCACTGGAGGTCAGTTTCTCAATGACTGCATAAACATCACTTGATTGACTTCAATGAAGACATTTAACACTGAATTATCCCATTTCAGTTTATAATTGTGGGAAAGCCAATTAAAAACCATTTAGTAGGGTTCCACTTGATTAAGTTTCTACATTTTTCCTTGAATGACTACAGATGAATAAGAAAAATAACACAAGTTTCAAGAAAGTCAGGAAACAGATACTTTTGAACATAAAAACTCTTGGATACGAAGGGCAAATCAGACGTTGTGTATTCTGGCAACAGTTACCTGTCTGTACATACATGATTTTGTTTGGATAGAGCAATTCTCTTTTCTCTAAATTCACAGCACAAATATAATGTTAGAGTTGCAGAAGGACTTAATTATAAGACAAATCAACTGCTGATGAGAACAACACTTTTCAAAATAAATATTTGATTTTTAAAGCTTTCATGCTGCGAAAGCATAATTAGTTAACAGGCATTAAATACTTAGATTTAGAAACATGCTTTGAAAGCAAGCTTGATTTGTAGTTGGACAAGAAAGAAACAACCAAAAATCTTACATGCAAAATTAAGCAAGCAAACAAAAAAAGCTGCAGTTTTTCTTTCAACTGCACATCCTGTTTCTGAGTTACAGGTCATCATGCCACTGGAGTGGACTTATTCTGGTGACCTGCACCAACAGAAAATTCCCTAACTTCAATGAATTTAAAACCAGAATATTATTCATGGTGCAGGTTCAGAGAAGGATCTGTAATACTGAAGATTAATAACAAGCACTTCTGGTGTTGCTTCTACATTTCGATAAAATAGCAGAATCAAACTAGTAAGATGGAGACGTTTTACTACTGCCATTCAGAACTCTGGCATCAGTAAAACCCTTAAGAGTTATATCAATTCCAGGCTGCTGCTCTGAAAAGCTACCAGGAACAAAGGGCAACTGATACGTAGATATAAATACTATGTTTTTACCCCTTCAAGGCAATGAGGATAAAATGTTTTAAATTGGGTGCATCCCCTTCTCGCAATAGTGAGATGAAACACACGAAAGAAGGAAGAAGAGATCTCAGCAGAATTCCCCCCTTTATGTTTTGAATGCAGCCAGACATGTAAGTGGCCAGAGACCTCAGTTAACGGACAAGCCTGCACAGAACTGCCTGACACCATCCAGTCCCTGCCTGAGACATCCAATTCTGGCCCCGAAGGAAAGCTGCTGGATGTCCACAGCACTCGCTGCTTAAGAGGATGCTCTGAATCAGCCAATAAGCAGTAACTGGCTGCCTCTAGTCCTACATATTCTGTCTGTGACCTGCTCTGTGGAATGAGTGTTTGCAATTGCCTCTCTACTCTAGAAACATCACCTTTATGTGTAAATTAACTTTCCCCTATCAAAGTCCTACCCAACAAAATTAAAGACAAGAGAAATGTGGCTCATAAGGCCACATTTCTTACATCGTGGCAAGGGAAACAATAAATAGGACAGATTTTTATCTGTTATTTTGGAATAATTTAGCTATAATTTCACTGACTTCGATAGTATCATTCATTAGTTTCCTGTGGATGTACTCCAGCATAAACAAGGTTAGAATCAGGGTCATCCCAAACAGATTGTAACATATCTTGTACGGGGCTACAGTAGTAACGATGCTTATTCACTCTCAGTTACTTGGAACTCTAAATTTTGACTAGGATATATATTCCCAGTACAGCACTGCTTGCATTTGTAGGACTGGGAAATTAATTTCTTTTTCAAAGACGTTCATTTTGAGCAGAAGTAATGTTTTAGCTTTCACTAATCTTAAGCTTTCAGTTGTGATTAAGGAGATCAGCATCAAAACCAAATGAAAAATTGAGATATTTTACTTACTTGAGTTTAATAACTTCTTAATTTGAGACAGGATATTTATTTTCACATAAAGTATTGGCAATCTTTTGGATTAGAATACTGTCCCTTTTAAAAATGAAGGAAAAAATACCCCACTTGTGATTGCTTTGATGTTGTATTACCCCACTGTATAGAATAATTCGAGCTCTCCAGACCAAAGCTGACATTCAGAAAGCAAAATGATCAAGCCATGCCAGTAACTTAGCTCAATTTCTAAATATTAGGGCACTCTGCATTCTTCTGTGCTTTTAGTTGAACACAAGGACTATGAAACCTGCCCTCATTCTTTTTCTCCTTCGCTATTTTGAAGAGAACTTGTTTATATTGCTACGTTTTTGGATATTCACTGTGATCGTCCGAAATGTTAGATGATGGAGTCCAGGAATTATGCAATAATCATAGCATTGATTCAAGAAAAACTAACAACTAAAGAAAACATTTCTAGTGCTACGGGATGTGAGAAAAAAATTGAAAATACGATCCTAAAGGACTCTTCAGCTGCACATTTCTGCTCATCTACATCTGGAAACTATTCCTTGATCTTTTTAACTGACCAATATCAAAAGTTCTGACTTGGTTCTTGTTGTAGATGCTTTATTTACAGAAATGTCTCATATTCTCATTACTGTAGCTAAGAAAATGAGGAACAGTCCTTCTGAGAGCCTTTGTCAGGCTTCATGCTCATCACGAGCCAGCTGGAGCTTAAAATTAATTACAATTGGTTACCTTGGTAACACTAAATCATGCTTGAAAGTTTCAATATTGTTTATCCTTATAAGTTTCCACAGCAACTTCAGTTGTAAGGGTAAAAGATTGGGGACCAAAGTTCAGCAGAAAAAGCAATCTAAACTGACCCCGCCACTGAATCAGCACCCCTTTCTCTCTTCACCTTTCATAAGAATATTTATAGCTTGTTGCATTCCTCTTTTTAAAAACATTTGAACTTTGGGTATCTACCCTTAAAAGGCTATTCATCAAATGCCTACTGTTCACATCAGACACCTACTGTTCAAGTCATAGATTCTTAGATCTCTGCTAAATTGATATTGATTTCATATGTTCAATTAAAAGCATACGATACCTGGGTTGAAAGCAGAGACTGAGGATCTTGTTATGTTGTCTTTAAATAGGGTAGCAAAGAACAAAGCTACTTTCAAATACATTAGTCTATTCCCAGCAGTCTAAATTCCCCCTACGATTTAGAATAAAGAAGCATCAGAAGAACATTAAATCTTACTCGGTTCCTTAGATTTGGAAGAGAAATTTATTTTACTAGTAAGATGGGCTTTTCAGTATATAGACTTTCCTGCAGGGTGAGGGGTGGAGGGTTGTAAACCCTGTACCTAAGTGCTTGGATACTTGCTACAGAACTGGTCTGAGACTCTCCTCTTTCAATTTCTGTATAGGACGAAACACCTAGTAGCTAACATTTGTGAACAAAGCTTCTTTATATTAATGTAAACTGATGTCTGTTTTCAATGAACTATTTATATCCCTGTAAAACATGAGCTTTCCACCATGAATTTTGCCTCCTTCTCTGAAATACAAGGAATAAATAACCTTTTCGGGGTACAGACCTCTTTTTTTTTCTCCTCCTCCAACCAAGGCACTCCTAACATCTCCACCCTGCAAATGCTTTTTCACAGTTTTTCTTGCTCTACACCTTTTGTCACAAGAGCTCTGGGATGAGGAATTACACTAGATTAACATACCTTCTCTCCTTACAGGTCTACAGGACAAAACTGGGAAACAAAGCTCAGGGCTTGAGAAAGCCATGAGTCTTGAGAGCTCTGATATGCAGCAGGAGAGTGCATAGCTAAGGCTCTGTGGTAAGAAGAAAAACAGTGGCTAAAGTTGTCAATAATAGATCTTTCAGGTCTCACTAGTTTGTCTCCTTGTCATCAGCTCCTCCACACTGCCACCTGCATTCATAGTGAAATACCTACCCTCTTCTCTTCCTGATCCGTGTGCCAGTCACCCATGCTGGACGCTTGGATTGGGAGCCATCACATTTGTGTGCTGCAGAGAAAGCACCTAGCAGGGCCTCCCTCACACTCTCTGAAAAGGAGTAGAGCCTTCTCCAAATCATCTGCATGACCCAATTTGGATGCATACACCCGTTTTATGAACCACAAAGCAAAAATCCAACTCAGACACCTTCATGATAATGAGACCAAATATAGGCAGATGCATGCATTGCCACTCCAGAAAACGGTGAGAGAATTTCACTAAGTTCCCTAGCCCTTTTAGAGCCTGGAGTGAGGATAGAAAAAGTAAATTGATAACTGCTGAGCTGAAGAATACAACAACCTCCATCAGTAAAAATACCAGTATAAATCAATGTAAAATAACGTCTACTCAGAAGGCCAAGGATGAGGTGCAATTAACCTTACTTTGCAATCGAGGCACATGTACAGGTAAAGTTCTAGCACCCATCATGAAAGCGAGTAAAAGGCACTTCTTGAAAAGTGCTATCTAAAACACGTCCCCTCTTTCGTAGTAAACAGTGAAAAATGTGCTCTTTGCAGTTTTCCAGTTGCACAGAGAATTGGCACCACAGAGACAAGGTGATCCATATTAGCCCAGAACAGCAGATGGAGCACATTAACATTCCTCTTTCTTTTCACATATTCTATAGTTTTCAGTTATTTCTTTTTCAACTAATATGACATGTGAAACCAAAATCCCTGACTATAACAAACTATGCATCGAAGTGCAGAGTAGCTGAGCGCTGACCTTTCCCTGCTCTTAGCACTGCTCTCGCTGGCACAAACCATTTAGAAAGAAGTAGGCTGATCAGTACAGAGTTGTGAGAACAAACCTGGGACATACAGGGATAAAAACTCCTCTGTTGTCCTGCAGGAGGAGAAAGAGGTAGGACAGAAAAGCATGTAATTAAAATACTCACTACATTCTTCCTGAACAGAGATGAAGCACAGGAGTACCCAGCAGGTGAATTAAATGCATCTTGTCTTGAAGTGACTCATTCATACAACAGCCTGTTACTGCTTCATTAACTCCACAGATCTGGGGGTGAGATGTGCAGCACTGCTTCGCCCTTCAGATGCTGCTCCATTCCAATGCAGTCTTTTGTTACAATTAATTACAACTAAGTTAAGGACTAATCAACAAGAATAAAGATGGAACAACTGAGTCATTGGAACTTATGTATTGTGATACTGCAAATTTCAAAGGTTGACACAGTCTGTCAGAGCCTGTGGAGCTTTTTAGTTAAGTTCAAATGCAAGTTTTTACCTAAAACTTATGTAAAGCCTACCTTTCCTCATCTCATATTGTCCCCACACATCTTTCCTTCGCTAAACACAATGGTCAAGTGATATACAGAATTTTGTCCCTACAATACCTGTGTCACTACATTGCTCACAAATCAAAGGAAATAAATAGCGTTTAAAACCTGACCATTTTTTCATACAGCTCATAGGTGTCAGAATCCACCAGTCTGCTATTTCAGCTAGAGACTTCTTTATAGGAGAAACCACCAATCAAGCTGAGATGTCTACTAAGGTAGATGACATCTCAGAATTTGTCCCCACTAACGAACCTAAAAACTGCAGCTTGGGCTCAGATCTTCTGTGTGACAGGCTAATAAGAGTACCTCACTGGTCTGCCTGGCGCTCTGATTTTTTTTGATCCTAATCTTATGCTGTATGCATGGGTATCTGCCCTCTGTGTGCACTGCTCATCAGATAACACTAGGTTGCTATAGTGATTGCTTAAAAAAGAGAAAAAAGTGAAAGCTGAATTGTGGAGAACCCTGAGGCTAAAACTTGGATAAATGACCAATCCTGAAAATGAAACTTAAGTACCATTTTTCCTGAATTCTCCTGGAACTGTTTGTAAGGGAGTATATTCTCCTTTATGAAAAAAGGCAGCTCATTTCTTCTATTAAATCTTTCTGATTGGTACCTATTTTGAAGGTGATCATAAAATAGGGGCAAAGTGAAACAGTGAAAAAAAAATTTGTAATATTAATTTTGTACTTACCCATGCAGGTTTTTTGTTCCAGGATCAAATGCGGACAAAATTACCTTCATGTAACACAAAGTGATATAAATCACGAAGAAGTTACATAAGATGCCTAAGGCCAAAAAGGGTCACTGTTTCACGAAACCTGAACTCAATCACTCTGCACTACTGTTTCAGATATAGATTTATATATAGAAGTCCTTTACTTGACAAAAACGTGGATGTACAGAGACACACGCACTTCAGTTTATTAGGTAGCGAATATTTATACATTCATCCAATTTATAGAGGAAACAAAAGATCAGAACCAAATATCTAATTGAAGCCAGCTTTTAAGGCCTTACAATCCTTTAGTTTAAAGTTTAAATTGTCACACAAATGTTTCCCTCAGTGAACCTAAAGAACCCAACCTGCACTGCAGTATGAGTATATACATTACCTGGATAGTGCTTCATCAACCACCGTGCCTCTCTGTAATTCCATTTGCCCTACTATGCCCCAGATGGTAGATGACTGCAACCCTCTGACAGCCTCTTAGGAAGAATTTAAGAGTCCCACAGCGTTCAAAACAAATTAGTGAAACCTCAGAACAGCAGAACTCAACAAAAGAGGAGAAAGAAACAGAAGTTGGGACCCAAAGTCACTGACATAAAAGGCGGCATCAGCATCCCCCCAGGAAACCCTGTGGCTTTAAAGAATTTCCAACAGTTAAAACAATCACTTGAAAGCTATGACTCAAACTAGCTGCCTCTCTGTAAGTGAAATAATTAATATGCTATTAAAATCAACCATAGAGATAGCTATCAGGAGCAACACTTACTTATTCTATTACCATTTTAGCTAAGCAGTGACTACTGCTACATGAACTTTCAGAGGCACAAATATCTCTCGATTTGTATGACATCGGCTTGGTCAATTATTTCAGGAGTACAGGCATTTTTGAAGACAGTTCCACGGACAAATACAGGAAACCAATGCCGAACTAAACCTTCGTTACTGACCTCATTTCTGTGCATTTCTGTATACCAGAGGATTTAGCTGCCTATCAGTAGCATCTTATACAGTGATCACCACAGCTCTAATTTTAGCGGATTTAATCATCACACTAATATTCTTTTTGCTTTAGTGGTTGATCCACTGGGATATGTCAATGCTGGCAGCAGGTGATAAACACTCCAGTGTCTGAAATTTGTACTGAAAGATCAAAAGTATGCTTGGAAACTGTTGGTATTTTTTATAATACAATTTTATTCCTTATTCACAAAAAGTTTAGGGAACAGTACCTGCTTTTCGGCAGATGGGGAACTTGCAATAGCTTTCACTTCATCATTCTGCTTTCTTAATTAATGGCAGGTACTTGCTCTCTCAAGATACACAGGCTTTGTTCCGATCCCTGATTGAAAGAACAGGTTGTAAATTATATAATGCATAAATTACCTGGTAAATAGCCATCATCTTCCCATTTCTGTAAGGATAACCCAGCACTGACTCAATCAGGATGTTCATACAAAATTATGCTCTTCATGAGAATATTCAAACATAAGAACATTCTCAGATCCTGAGAAATGCCACTGAGATACCTTCTTCAGATTATCAAGGAAACTACCTGACCAAAGGGAAATCTAAACTTTAATGAAATGAAGCAATCTAATCTGAAAAATATTTAGACAAAGTTTCTGGTAAATGGCACAACTTATTGTCATTTGCCTGATTATTTAATTCCAAAGCTTAACAAAAAAGTGATGATTTCAGTTTAACACTTTATTTGAGTGGATATCCTTCTCTGGTTTTAGAAGACAGAAACAGGGCAAGCAGGCAGGCAGAAGGAAGAAAAGAAACTATTTGGCAACAAGCAGGAGATTGCAGAGCCCATTACAATTCCGAGAACAAAACCTGCTTCAGCTCCATTTTAAGTAGATGCCTTAAGGTACCTTGTGTAATTTATGGACAGCTGCAAAACTAGAAGCATCTATGACAGCCACAGCATTCCATTCCTCTAATGAAGTTATCTAAAGGTATTTAAAATGTCATTTCTTAATCTAAAAATGAATAAAAGCCATAATTTCTCTTATGGGTATTTACACATTTGAGATGAAGTGACTACACAATGGGAATTCTACAAGTAATTACTTCCAATACATTTATATTCCATCCCAAAGAGCTAGTACCTGCTGGTTGCCTTTCCTATAGAGAATTACTTGAAAGATTTTGCATTCTCTCCTAGGGGTGAAATACAATAGGAATCTACAGAGAACATCAATTTTCTTTGCTTTTCTAATGTTTACAACTTCCCTGTAGTATTTATCAAGAAATATACAACTCCCCATAGTTAGAGCTGTGCAGGCTAACAGTAGGAATTCTTGCTGTTGATGGAGCTATTGATCATACAAACATTAAAATTATGTCTCCTGTTGTAAACGCCAATAAAACAGAGGTACATTAATCAGGAAATCAATATGCTTGTCAATAGAAAGGCTAACTTTAACAATGTAATGCAGCAGGCAGACCTACTGGATGGTAGACCAAAACCCAAGTAACCCAGGTAGTGACCTTTTTGTTTGATTTCAAGCTGTGCTGAAATACTGCATGAATAACTGGAATGTACAGAACGAAAGGAGGGAGCCAAGGCTGTTTAAATTGTTCCGTAGCAACAAACTTTAATTTATTGCAACAGTGACCTTTAGTTGTTCACTTCAAAAAAAAAAAAAAAAAAAAAAAAAAAAGGGAAAAAACCCACACCACCAAAAACTGAAGAGGAAAAAACACACAGACCCCTGAAGAGGAAAAAAACATACCCACCCCTAAAAAAACCCAAAAGCAAAATACAAGCCAACAACCAAACTCCAAACTTCTGGCACTTGCTTTTTAGCAGCTGCATGTTAAGGGACAGCATAAGTAGCATACAACTCTAAAATTATTTGATGCTTGGTGGGAGGGGAGGGAAGGCTAAAATGACATCTTCACCATTTTCTCTTTAAAACATTAACACTATCCTTTTATGTAACAGGTTCATTATTCATTCTTACAAAGCCTTAAATAATTCTTTTAAGTAGAAACTATACTTCAGGTGTGGTCTGTCCATTACATTGTAAATAAAGCATCACACATTCTCTCGGACAAGAACAGCATGTATTTCAGCACCTTCTTCATATAATTTAACTGAAAACAGCTATTTGAATCCTTGAGGACAATTCCTAGACCTCAGGAGATGGTACAGCTTAACTGAGCCCTGCACTCTGAATGGGTATTTCTAATGTTCTCAGATTGAGCACTGGGCTGCAAGATGCTGTGGGACAATTAGTTTGGATTTTTTTTTTTTCCATTTGTTAAAGAACTGAAAGTTACTGAACAAACACTTAAAATTCATATGTGAAAAAGCAGAATTATACAAGTTAATTGGGAAAATTATTCTTCTGAGCTACATTTAAATATTTTGCCAAGTATTTGATGAAAAAATGTGCACTGAACAATAGAAAAGCAGGTAGTAAACAACAACTTATTATAATCAATTTTATAATTAAAAAATATTGCAAAAAATTATTTGAGCTGACTGCAAGTGTAAGTTTTTAAAAAAAAATTAGTGTTCAAAAATATTTTTTCTGAGTCAAACTATTATTTTTTAGAATTTCAGTCTATTAGCTTTGGAAGATAGTTGTGATTGACAAGAAATGTTTTGAAACACTGTAATTCTCTATGACATTAGAAGAACATTTCCACACCCAATTAATACTTCAGTAGTGTATACAGAAATACAGGCTTTTCTTGTTTTAAACTGTTTTCTCCTAAATCTGGTTTATATGTAAATCTTGTAATGATTTTCACAAAGAGAGCAGTAATGAATGATTCCTGACATTCCGTAACACTCTTTTCACTTGTATATCTGGACTAATATGTTATAAAGCAATACACCTTCCGAATATGTATTACTACTCCTGATGCCAAAAATTAAAAATCATTTTTGGAGACAGGCAAGATATTTTCAGTAATAGGAAATTTAATTGAAAAACAAAGACAACAAAAATATCTCTCCCCATCACCATTCTTGAGTGTTCTCTAAAGTTAAAGCTGTCCTTGATGCATTTAACTTTCCCACTATAATCTGTGAAGAAAAAAGAAAACTTGGTCTGAACCTAGGTAACAGTATCTAAATCAGAGTTTTGCACAGTGCGGCTCAACCTTTTAATTAATTTATTTTAAACATTCCACACTGGGACAAAATCAATTCTCAATTTTACAAATTCCATATACGGAATTGTTGTAGACTGGCCAGTGCAGTCCTGACCATTTCATCCTGTGTTACTACTAAATATATTGATTAAACGAAGACCAAAAGCCGACAGGAACTAAAGAGCTAGTGTTTGGGTATGGATGATTCTGTCCATCCAATTTCAGATCAATTACTAAGCTTCTGTCAGTGGTTTATTTGTTTTGAGGAGGAATAAAGAAAACTAAGA
>VYZM01004113.1:0-42223 GCA_013398915.1 Dromas ardeola
TAGATACTTAAAAGTAAACGTACTCATCAAATCCTCTTCTAGGTTGGGGTGTACATCTTAAGAACCTTTAGAGACAAATCTTCAAACTCTAGGTTTACTTTCTTCAGCTTCCTTCCTAATTCTCATTTATCCTGTAATTTTTGTTTAGCTGATTCTACAGTTATTTAATAATCATAAAATAAAAAGCTATTCTGAGGGGGGTCATGGGGGGAAAAAATCTTCAATTAATAGTCTGTGGGATTCTGAATGCCTTATCTAAAGTCAGTCAAAGCAAAGAGAGTATGTTCAGTTGACACTGAGCTTTGGAGGATGACTGCAGTGTGCTTCATTGTTTTTCTGTTTCAAGACTAAAACCTGGATCAACAGAATAGTGTAGGAGCAAACTGCTATTTTACTTTCCCAAGTAAAGAAGCAATCTTGAATTGAAAGGATGAAACATACACCAATAAAATACAGGTGCATTCTGTTAATAAGCAAGCTATCAGGTAAAAATACTGATGTAGGTAGCCAGTGCACCAGAAAAGTGGTTTACAGCAGAGAATCTGAAGAAGAAACACCTAAAGCCCTCTAAAAAATGAAGCCTACATTATGTATTCTTCTCCTCAGCATTCAGTATTGCCTCCTAGACTAGCACCATCCATGCACAGGCTGCTGTGAATTGTCTTCGTAGACATCTGCCTTTCCTTGACATTGTTCAGGGAGCAGCAGTGCTTTACTCACAGCTCTGGATTCTGGTAGGAAACAGAAGGCCTGAGAATTAGGTGTTCTTATCGTGGCATCATCTGTGGTGAGCCTAGTTTCAAGCAGGAACAGTTTCTTCAGTTCCCTGTAGAAGATCAAGGACATGGTCAATACCTAATTAATAAAATCCGTACTTGGACTGTAGCCAGGATATTCTAAAGTGCTAAGAAGTAATGACTTTGGGTTTATGTTGGCTGTTAATATTACAAAGGATACAGTTACACTGCTGTAATCAGCAAGAGTTCAAACACCAGGAATTAGGCCTCTAAGAATCATCAGGTTGGATTAAAAATAATGAGATTTTAAAAAATAAAAAAATTGAGGCTTCTTTTTATTTGTCCTTTAGTTATTTTTTTACTTTTTCAGGTACAGTTGGGTCATACTTTTGAACTTTTTTTTGCACAGGAGCTAAAAGCTTTATTTTTTTGATGAAAGACATTCTATTGTAAGCATGACTGGAAGTTGGAGCTTTAAGGAAACAACAAATAACTTAAGAGTTGGCAACAGTAAGGTCATTGTCAAGAGGAGAGAATCCAGTTTGCTGTAATACTTTCTGTAACTGGGTCACCCTGTTCATTCATTGGTTTGTTGCCAGCATTTTCTGTTGTCTAAGTCATTTATGCTATGATAATTTGTAGCAGGCAGCAGAGCAGATAATGAGGAAGAAGAAGAAGAGGAGGAGGAAGAAGGCTCAGAATCAAGTAGTCCTCCTGTTTCTTACCAGATGAAGCCTCCCCCAGAAGGATGTTGCACTACTGATGGTAAGAAATGCACTAAACATGCTGTCAGAAAGCATTTGTCTTATTGAAAAGGGTAGGATTGGGGCCATTTCCCCTAGAATTCATCAGAATGAGATAATCTATACAATATAGAAATCCTAAAATTGTCATTGTTCATTACCTGCCAGATAAAGCTGGATTGCTCTTGGTTGCTCTTCTATTTGACAGGGTCTTTGCCCAGGGTGTCCAATAAGCATTTGTGTTGGAACGCCTGGCATGAGACAGAACTTCCGTTCTCTTAGGCAGCACAACCTTTAAAAGGTTGAGTTTGCAGGCATGGCGTTTGCTAAAATGAATGTGGAAAGCTTTATCACCTCTTTTTTCCTGTTTAAAGTGTACCTCATTCAATGTTGCTGTGAAAAATATTTGAAAACCCAGGAAAAGCCAGTGAAATTCACCAGATACTGAGAACTATTATCTCCATTTTTGAATGTCTGACCTAAGTTATGATGCTGTTAGTAAATTGTCCCATAAATATGTAGGTTGCAAAACATTATCAAGAAAAGCTTCACTGTACATTTGCAGATTTTTGTGTGTTTATTCTACTGGTAGCATCTGTTAATGGCTCACCAAAAGGAAGGGAAAAAATTTTTCTCTTAGTTTGCCCTTGACCCTGAGCTCAACTGACCCCTCCCCTGAGGATACAACTTTGTTTTTCATTAAAAATATAGAAAGTCTTTTAATAAAGACAATTGTGAGTATAAAAAATATAATCTTGTCAACTTAAAAATACATTGAATTGTTTTTTTCTAGGTTTCTGCCAGGCTGGTAAAGATTTGAGACTGGTTTCAATTTCCAATGAACATATTGATGTACCATCAGGATTTTTACTTGTTGGTGCAAAGTCACCAAATTTACCTGATCACCTTTTAGTGTGTGCTGTGGATAAAAGATTCCTGCCAGATGACAATGGGCGCAATGCCCTGTTGGGTAAGTGCCTGTGATTGCAGTAAGCGGATGCTTCTCTGGACTACAATTAATAGCTGATCTTTTTTTGCAGAGTGAGTTCAGCAGATCTTATTTCCGTTCCACGTCTACAGTAATGCTCACTGGTGATGCACAACAAGATAACAACTCAGAGCTGGCTGTGTTTGCTTTGGAAAGATACAGAGCAAGCCAGTTCATTTGAAATGCTTCATCACCTTCTATCCGTTAGTCCAAGGCTAAAGTCATTGTCCAATCAGTTTATGTCCTAGTTGCTGGAACTGCACATCTGGTAACTGGACTAGTTGAACTGCTGCCTGTCTCTATTTTAGCTTTCCAAATACTAACATGGACAGCCTGTAGGTCTGTCAAGTGGAACTTTCAGGCTACTATATACATGTAACTAGATTGATGGTAGTTTGGACAACAAAAATTTATGACGTTTTGATTTATCTCTTTGAGATGGGGATAATATTCTCCACTGTGTTTGAACAATAGCATGGGTTGTGGATCCTAACCTATCAATTTTTGCTATTATCACAATATAAATAAATATGAATGATTATAAGTTGAAACTTTTCCTATATGTGTAATCATGTAATACTGTGTGTTGGAATAGTATTGTTTGTAGGCTACTCTTATTCCTTGCTTTTCATCTGTTTAAAAGTCTAACTTCTGACATAAAACTAGGTCCTTCCTTATTGTAGCCTTTCTGATGGCCATTAGCCTCATCCAAGTCGACTCAAATAGGGATGATCTGCAATCATGTGAATGAATGAACTGAGTATTAATGTTATTAAAATGGAATAGTTTTTATATTGGGAAAAATGGTATATAATTGAATGGAGAACTCTTTTTTTCAATCAGGCACTCTCAGGTTCTTATGTATTATTTTCATAGTTCACTAAAAAATGCTGCATCATATATCTGTGTACCAGTCTGAGCTTTAAATAACTAAAAGGAAACATTTGTTGTGTCTTTTAGCTGTTTTCTTTCACAAACACTGAGGGATATGATGTGAACTCTGTTGTTGTCTCAGTTTGAGCAACTTTTCAAGGCATTTGGGTTGACAGTGTAGCGTGAAGGTGCATAATGTAATTCTATGTACAGTAATTTCTTTCCTCATGTGATCTTGCAGAGTTGGATTGGTCACAGTACATTTGACCAGTGATCGTAAAAGAATTAAGAGGGCTGTAAATCACCCACGTGTTGTCATTTTAAAGATAAAGACAGGAATGTTGTACCACTCAAGTCATTCAGTGCTAGCGCTATTAACAGCTTAAGCTCCTCAGGTTGTTAGCAGAGAGGAAGTAATGTATTTGTTAATTGCACGCTAAACAAGAACAGAAAAAAGCAACAGGAACATAACTGGGAGGTTTTTATGCTACTTGCATCCTCAACTTGCTTATTTAATTTATTTTAGCTTCCTGAAACCATTTAAATGCTTATTTTTTGCTGTTATATACACTTAAATACCAGTGAATCGCATTCTTTTTTAGTAATAATATTGTTGGATGACTTTTATGTATTCTATAACAAGCTTAAATATGAAAGAACTTAAATATTTTAAGATCCAAAGTCTTCATCTGAAAGCTGGAAATAAAACAATGTTCCTGGTCCCTCATCTAATGAAAAACCATGATATATCTTATTGACATGAAGACAGCACACTACTTGTACAATAGATCATACTGTAGATAGAAATGATCATTTGATTCTGGTTTTCATACACTGATGCAAGTCAAATCAGACACGAACAGTCTCATGGTTTCAGATACATAGTGAGATAAAAGACAGAACCATTCGTGCTTTAATTCTCTGTCTATTAGTATAACGCAGTGACCTCTGTCTTGTGACAGATTTAAGTTGAAAACATTTTGTATGGAGGAGGGAAGCTCTTTTTACTGTCTTGCTTTTAAAGACAGGATAGAAGGCTTATTTTTTTTGTATTCTGAGTTTAGGCTGTTCTTCAAACATGTTGGCCTTTTGAAACAACGTGGAAAGTGGTCCCTTCAAGCCTTTCTAAGTTTAGAGGGAAATTGAATTGGATTCATTTTGAATAGAAATGAGCTGTCATCATGAGTGAGAATATATCCCACACTTTTGGTAAGGCTTATTGATGATACAGGCACATCACTTGTAAACCTTCAACCCCATTGCTTTTTCTTAATTTCATTTTTTTTCCTCTTAATATACAGTGCTTTTGTAAGGCAGCTATTACTCAGTACTGTAGATTTTTTCCAAAATAATTTATTTGAAGGGAAAAGACGCTAATGAATTACCCAATAGTTTCCTGATTTCTTATGGTCCACCCGCATATGTTTGTGAAGATGCTTGTGGAGCGTACAAAAATTCCAGAAAAAAAAACAGGAAATGTCTTGGTATTTTCCAGGCCAGGTTTTGACTTATGGTCTTGTTCCCATTAGGGACTGTTGATATGCCTCCGGGGCATATGCCAATTTATTGATTGTGCTAATAAGTTGTCCCACCATCAAGGCATATGTGCTTGTGATTTGAAAGTCATTTCTGTTGGAGGTTGTTTTGTTTCTTTGTTTTTACAATTGGCATATTACTCCATAGAAAAATTCCCATTTTCTGGAAAATGCTATATATTTGGCAAGCAAAAAGTTCTGTGTCTGAGCATGTATATCGTATCCTTCTGTTAATCAAGTTAGATCACGAGTTTAACTACTCTGCAAAACAGATTCAGCTTTTAGCCTTTAGGAAGCTGTTTCTTGTTTTTTTTTGCGACACAAAGAAATGCTTAGATGGAGGAAGCACTTCTGTGATAGTGTGATATTTATTGTTTCCTAATAAAAGCAGCTAACATGTACCACTCCCAAAGGTTTTTGGGTTTTTTCCACAGTTCTCACTCTTAAGGAGAGTCTCTCATGATAAACAAAGCAGCTATTCACTCATCATTTTCCTTTCCAAAAGACCAAACAGCTGCCCACTTTCCTAGCAGGGAATAAGAAATCTTTTTTTTTTTTGGTGGGTCCCTGAGGTCAGGATGACGGAGGAAAACATTAGTTTCCCTGCATTGCAAGCTGTGTGTAAGATGAAAACATTTTAGTGTAAAATACTGTGGCTGCTTCTGTTAAAAGGTACAATGTTCTGTTGGGCTTTTGTAATAGTAGTGAGTTTCCGTCCAATGGAGCTCTCCACCTTGGCCATGTTGATTTCATTTATTTTTTAAGTTTAGGACTTCAGTCTTCAAATGGAGTGATACTAAGTAGGAGGGAAAAATGTGGAGCATTGTCAGTGTCTGTGTGCTTTTTCTTGTTAGTAAGACTGAAAAGAACAAATACTTTTGCTGAAAAGTTGAAAATATAATCATTTTTTGTCTTAAACAAGCTGCCAACTTTCAAAAAAAATATTAACATAAGTTAAAAGCCTGTTATTCATTTAAAAGAGAAACAGGAAGAAAATTTTCTGCCATTTTATGAAGATTAGATTATGAAATATTAGACGGATATCCTTCCATCCTGAAGTCCTCTCGTTACCCCTAGCACAAGCTCACTGTTGATCCAAAGGAACCATTTCCCCAGTGAGAAGGTAGGTCAGGTTTTGTAACCTTTTAGTCCAAGGCCCTTCTTCTGACCACAGGGTCCCGACTGTGGAAGAGCTTTTTGAATTATGAGCAATTGATCATTGTGGTGTGAGCAAATTCAAGCAAATGCACAAAATAAAATTCCAGATACAATCAAATACCTTCTGATTAAACAATCTTCAGAAGGTAACAGCCTTAAGTCACTACTGAACTGAGTTGGATATGAACTGGTGACCTAAAGGTGAAAGGCTTTTAGCCCCTAAACTCCAGGCATTGATTTCTAATTCTCTTGTGAAATCAATCCCATGACATAGATATATTGAGTCACCTTATGGCTGCCCCAACTCCCCTGACCTTTGTCCTCTCTATAATGTATGGAAGAAAATTTAATGCAGCTTGTTTATGAAACGAGCTGTCCCCTCTATCAGCTGCTGCCTCGGGCCACGGCACGTGAACAGGGCACGCAAAGAAAGGAGGATGATGAAATGTTTGGGTTCTCCGTTGTTCCTCAATCTGCTAGATAAAGTGCTATAAGCAAAGGCTGGCAGAGCCCTGCAATGAGTAATGGTTGAAATGCATTTTATTGCATTGGAATTATAAGGTCATGCTGTGTTCTATCTGTGATGTCGGTGCTGAGCTGTATTAACGAAGCAATGGCTGTCATCAAAGAGAGTGTCAGTCAGAATGAATGGGATGAAAAATAGTGTTGGCGGGAGCTTGCAAGAAAGGACTCTCAGTCTGACTCAGAGGAGCTGGGGAAGCTTGAGGTGAAAGAGGAGGGTTTGACTTAAAAGGGAAATTAAAAAATAAACTATAAAATTTTATCCAACAACTTTTCACAAGTGGACAATTTAGATCTGTTTAATCCTTACTAGGCCTCACCTGTATGCTGTATGTCGTGTAAACTAATTTTCCAGTAGACCTCACAGAGTTAAAAATAGGTGATAAGGGCAAAAGGTTGTTTCAAGTAGAAGTTATTGCTAAATCTCGTTTGGGCAGATGATGATTTTACTTACAAAAGTTACCAATAATGACTCATCCAAACTCCACGTGAAAAGATTTTATGTCCACTGTTGAAATTCTGTTGAACAAATATTGCTACCTGTGGCTTTGGCAAGTTGCTGGTGACTCTCAGGAAAACGATAAAACCTAAAAAGTGTACAGGTACTTATAGTTTACTTTTGGAAATGATCCCTCATGCTTGTATTTGAAAACACGTAAGGGCTTGTAAGTGGCAACTAGGCAAATATTGCAATGCTGCTGGTCATGCCCAGTGCTGCCAAATGTATGGGAAGTTTTCGTTTACTCGCAGGAGCATTTTTCATGATTTCTTAATCTGCATAAAGTGCATGCAAACTCTACAGCTTTTGCCACGTCCATTCTAATTTTGTTTCCTTTTGTTGTTGCTTTTATTGCAGCTACTGAAGGCTCTGTGATGTTAGACAGATGCTTTTGTGCTGACTGATATAACACAGAGGATTCTGCAGAGTCATGACTTGTCCTGATTTTATGAGTCATAATGACCTTTATCATCCTACTGGCCAGGATCAGAGAGATAATAGGCAGCTTTCAATAGTTGTTAGTCTCTTGTTCCCATGGATACCAGACCAATTTCCACACAAACTCAGGTTTTTAAAAAATTCTTCTGAGCCATTTGAAAACTAATGAAAGTGCTCGGGTTGTAAACCAAGGACCAGGTGTTTACAAAGCATTGTATTTCCGTGCTTGTATTTTACAGAAGGAGAAATGTATTGACCATTAATTTGAAAACTTAATTTGTTTGAAATATGCGATTGAAATAATCATTTTCATAAATGGCTCTTAATTTTATCTACCATATTATTGATCCTTTACTCCAGTTATTTATCTCCAGTGTTATTGTCCATATGTTATGTGAAATACATTTCCTTTATTTTTGTCATCTGCCAATTCACTGAACACACCCTTTCCATTTCAATTCCTGTGATGACATGTAAAAATGTTCATTAGATATGATTAAAATAAGAGAAAACTTCATGTTTCAGGTCATGTGCAGGGAACAGAGAGAAAATTTCCATGGGGAAGATTATCTTCTAATTGTACACTATCGGACTTCTTTGTAGATAATAAGGAATTTCAGACAGTTGCATTGGTCTGATGCAAGATGAAAATTTCTTAAGAAATACTTTGGAAAATGGACAAAAAACGTTGTTTAAGAACAAAAGGCGGATAGTCAGCTGTGCAAGGAACGGCCTTTATTTATGGTGATAATGACATCACCATGACCAGCCCCTCTTTGAGGCTCAAACTGTGTATCTGGGAATGAGAGGAAATGGCAGTATCCCTGGAAATGCCCCATCAAGCCTGAGTACAATAAGCTCTTTACGTGCAAGGACTGTGCCGCAGTCCTGTCTATAAAGTTGCAGACACTTTGTTTCCGTAATCATAAATAGTTTAAACTGCTGTGAAGTGCTAACACAGTCCAGCCATAATTTGAGAAAGCTACTTTAAATTAGTAGCCCAGGAAGGCTTTCGTATTTTTTCCTCTCTAAAAAAGCATCTGTAGTAGGAACTTGGTACGTAAATATGTTTAGATCTAATTAAATATAATAGATTAAATATACTCAATTTCTTGAGACTTAATTGCATGTTTAATTTCAATGAAAACTGAAACAGAAGTGAAGCATGTACTTTCTGTGGTGCTGAGCGGGGCTGGGGTTAAGCATGTGATTCAGTACCCTTTAGTCATAAACTTCTTGGTTTAATGTTTCACAGGTAGGTAGTAAATACGAACTGTGATCTTTTTCTGGTGAGAAAAAATGAAAAATGTGGCCTAATTTGATTGTTCTGTAAACGTGGGGCTCTGTTTTTGCAATCTGATAGCCAAAGTCCAATACAGTGGACTTGATGTAATATTTTTTGGAGGAAAATGGTAATGAAAAGTTCATTCTGTGAAAAAAAAAACACCAAACAAACCAAATACAGCTTTTCTCCAGGAAAGACTTGTGTTTGGATGTTATTAATAGTGATGCACCTATCTCATTGGATCATGTGTATTGTTTATTTTATCAGGCTTCTCTGGCAATTGTGTTGGCTGTGGCAAGAAGGGTTTCTGCTACTTTACAGAATTCTCAAATCACATTAATCTTAAACTGACCACTCAGCCCAAGAAACAGAAACACTTAAAGTATTATCTGGTCAGGAATGCCCAGGGAGCTCTGACCAAAGGATCTGTAATCTGCTGGAAAGGGGCAGGTAAGATAATGAAGCTGTCTTCCTCAAGCTCTGGTTTTCATCATCCAAGCTTAGCTATCACAGGGACCGGCGTCTGTGTAAGACCTCAGACAGAACAGTTGAAAGAAAGACTCTTTAAAGCTAGGTGATTACTAGAGCAGCTGTAAAAAGCAATTAAGTGACCTAATATGAGGATGGCATGTCTGAAGACATCGGCTCCTCCCTTCCAAGTGCTGTAGCCTCTAAGTAATTCCCATGTGAAATTACCAAATCAAATACGTAGAGAAAAAGTAAATGCCACTGTTGTCAGGCAATAAGACGGTTTTTTTTTGTTAAGAGTTCAGAGGCCGGCAGTCTTCATCCAGCACCTGCTCAAGCACGTTGTTCCAACTGCCAGAAAGTTCGGGGCTCTCGGGAAGCACCTCAAGCGAGCTGCCGCCGGCAGCAAACCCAAGTGCTCCAGCTGGGACGCAGCAAACAGGTACCGCTTAGAAGGAAAACATGCTGGGTTTCCACCTACTCGTACTCTTCTGTACGTGCGTATTTGTGTGTATTTGTGTAATGGAAAGACAAACAAATAAGCACACTACCACAGAAAATAAAAAAAAAAAAAGTTGAATAGATTTAGGGATATATTACGAATAAAGAAAACAGTCATAGTTTGAAGGCTTCTCGCTCTCCATTTTTTTCCCCTCAGATTTATGTGTAAAGGGTTAACAAATAATCAAATAGGTGTTCTCCAGCTTCCTCATAGCTAAGGCAAACCAAAATTTTTTAAAAGCCATTATTTTTAAAGTTGATGAGAATAAGTATTGCATTCCTTCAGCTGTTGCTTGTCTGGTCACAGATGACAAAAGTTACAGGAACCAGTGTCATTTCAGCTTTTTCTTCTGATCCAGTTTATTTTATGCTATGATCAGAATCTTCTTTACTGCAGGCGTTCTGTGGGCATCAGCCTAAAAACTTCTGAAATTTTTCTTCTGCCAGGGAAAGCGGTTTTAATATTAAAAAACAAAGTAATGATCAGTATCTGTAAATTTTTTTGTACTAAGAATTCTTTCTAAAACATTTACTTCTCCATTAGCTTGACAGAAATGAAAGGTGATGGATGGTAGAGGCTAGAGTGATCTGTCTGAGCTTCTTCGTAATGAAAACAGCTCTTTAGTGTCTCGTGACTGTTACAGAGATTCACACAGGAGAACTGAGGCACATCTGTCAGTGGTTATATTCTCTCTGTGAGATAGAAGCCTGTTAAACAGTTGTGATCTGGAATACTGGTACCCCTCCAGAACAATTCAGTAATCTCTTTAGAATAGCAGATTGGAATTGTTTTTTTTTTTTTTGTCAGATGTTACATATATAAAAAAGCTACATTAATAACAAGCATATTATGCTTGAGAAAACCTCTCTCTCTAATGCAGCACAGTTAAAAAGAATCTTGGAAAGTGGATGTCAAATTGGAATGGAGGCTTAGGAGATTTTTAGTAAATTTTAAACAACCTCTCTGACTCTTTTCGCTAGTTCTTGAGTAAACTTCATGTAAGAGCTGGGGTCCACCTGCAAAGAAGCTAGGGATCTGACATATGTATTTAATTGCAGAAATGGATTTTACCCAGACACTTAATTGGAAGTCAGACAGCAATAATCTGGTATGAGATCAGAATTTGGTTTGTGTTATTCAGCATTGTATTCACTCTGAGAAGATCCTGATGGCTCTATTAAAGTAAAGTATCGAGTGATCAGTTATTATATCAACTGGGGATCTTTACCTAGAGATGTTTAATGTAAACACTTTGGTTTTTTTCTTGCCAGCTGCAGTTACAGATCACATCCCTTCAACAGCAGCGTTCAGCTCAGCAGTTTATAATGGCAAGGAATCACCTAAACAACAATTGGTGAAAAATAACCTGTCTGCTCTGACAAGACCTTCGGTGTTAGGTATTTGTATGGATTTGTTGTTTAATAACCCTAAACTCTATATTCCAAGGGTATAATAGAAGCATTGAGCAAATGGTATCATGATCATAATTTCCTGTATGAATAGGAATTACTGTTTCCTTCCAAGTCCTTTCTGACCATAACACTTTTTTCTGTGTTAATTTTCAGGAAAAAAAAATGTTTATATGTCTTCAGCCATAGCTTTGTTACGGTTCAGATTATCAATTGAAAGTTTTTCATTATATTTACAGTTCGTTCATTTAATAGAAGTACAGACTAGATTCTGAATCCAGGTTTTTAAAGAATGTGTCAGTTTGCATCAATCTCACCAACAGGTTTTGTGAAGGGAATTAAGATTTGTAAGTAATCACTCATAGGGTAATTCCTACACTGCAGTTCACCTTGGGATGGAGCACTAGATGTTAACAACTGGCTCCAAAATAAAGAAACTGTCCTCACTGCACTGTTATTATCATGATTTGTGTTAATTGCTTTCTGTCACAAACTGTGTTCTGTGTCACTGGCTTATTTAAGCAAGAAGGTTATTCTTCCCTATGGCTAGAAACATGCTACAGCTCTATTTTAGAATAAGTCATCCCAAGTTTCCCTGATGGCATCACAGACAAATTCTTTTTCTCTGCCCATTCAGGTTCTTGATCTCTTTCTTCCATGCAGCAACATAATCTTGCCAATTCATTTCAGATGCATTACTTTCACATATCAACATATCTGCAGGAAAGAGTATGGCATTTTCAAAAAATTCTTTGTATTGCTCTATCTTGTGGCTTTTGTCAAAACATTATGCCGGGAAACTAAAGGAAAGAATGGGTAGAACAAATGGCTAAATACTGCCCTCAGGTGGTAAAAGTTTAAAGGACAAAGTCATCTTTGAAAACCTGTATGTGAGGTTCTGCTGCAAGTGAACACTCCTATTCAAGATCTGAAACCTTCAGGTTTATTTTTAATTTTAATATCTTTTGCAAAATTTAAACCCCATTTTTATATAAGATTCTTACTCTGTCTTTTATTTTATGTGGGACTAACCATTCTGCCAGGAGATAGAGCCCTGCCAGCAGGAAGTAGTGTTATGACCTCTGCATAGTCATGTCCAGAAACAGAAACAGCTCAATCCTGCAAGATCCTGAGCAATTCCTGGAGGACCGTTGGCTCTCAATAATTCAAAATACTTGATATTAGTGGAAGCTCATCATTCTAGGAGTTTGCAGGAGTGCACAAGACAATTCAAGAAATTAATGAAAGAAAATTCAAGAAATTAATCATCAGGAACTCCTAGAAAAACTGTGAGAAAGTTATGTTTTTACAGACAAAGGTGTTGGAGCTGCATGTGGGTAGGAGGAAAGTGCAGAAGTAATTTGCTAGGAGTTAATATGGAATAACATAAAACCAGAGATGGCAACTAGCAACAAGTGTCAAAAAATCCTGTAAATGGGAAAATTGTTGAAAAGAGCTCACATCTTTATTAATATTACCCTGAAACCCTTGAGAATTTTTTTTTGTAATAAGTTACATGAAACACTGTCACGTGTTCAGAAATAAAAGGAGCAAAATGCCCAGAGTGTTGACTTCAAAATAACGCTTATAAGCATTCTTAGTACGTCTCATTCTTACGGCGTTGTTCTTAGTACAGAGTAAACATTGGTATAAAATAATTGAAGCCTACCTAGATAATTAAGAGTCCTCTGCACCAGAAAGTTCCCAGAAATTTAAGCAGGACATAACAAAGTAAAATATAAACCATAAAAAATTACTATATTCATGGGGTTGATCCTGTCTACCACAGTACTTAATGCACACATTCAATCTACCAAAACATATTGAATTACCATGTGCAAAACTGAATAAATTTTATTCTAATATTTTTCTGAAATATTACTGTTATTCAGGCACTTTAACAAATTCAGGGCCTCCAAAAAAGCGCCATAAAGGTTGGTCACCAGAGTCTCCATCATCTACTGAAACTTGGAACTTGCAGCTCAACCCACAGGCACCAAACAGAATTAAAAATGGTAAGCTACACACAAGGTAATGATAATGTTTTTTTCATTATTCAGAAAATAATGAGGGAAAAGAGGCAATATTTTAAAGACCTGTGCAGGTTCACATTAGAGTTTTGAAAGGTGTTTGATAACTACATGCTCACCTACATTTAGGTGCTTCATTTCCATTGATTCCGTTTGGGGCTCTCAGCTAACTGTCATTGGGACGCAGTCATCGAGTCATCATTAATAAATCCCAACAGGTGCCTGTGTCCGTCTTTAGACACCGAAACACCTTTGGGATATTAAAGTTAGGGTCATAACTCAGGTTTTCTATAACTAGGGTTATCCATTGTTTCAATTATTTGTCACAGTGTTCTTGGCACTTGGACTTTAGATACAGATTAGAGTGACATGCAGTGAAATAAACCCGCTTTCCGCAAAATACTTTCTTTTAATGTGCTATTGTTTAAATTAAAATTGCTGTAAAGAAGTTACGATTGAGCAAACGTTGAATCTTAATTTTTTCTTTCTTGCTATAGCAAGAAAACCTATTTAGAAGCAGTGAAACTAAATATATCATACAGAACACCCAAATCATAACTATTTGTGCATTGATATCACACAAATCTCTGTATTCTTGCATTCATACCTGGGACTGTTTGCTTATAAACATTTCAAAACCTTTAGATGCAGGTGTGATGTTCAAGGTTGCAACAATATAATTATTCCTCTAAGAAAGTTAGAATAATACTATGGGTTGTAGTAACAGCTCATGAAGTATCTATGTAACCATAAAAAGCATTTAATACTGATACCAAATCTGGGTATTTTGAGTAACTTTTTTTTGAGGAAATCATTACTAGACCTGACTCCAGTAATAATATGTCTAAAATCTTAGATGGAGGAAGTTTATCATCTTTACCACATTCTGCTTTGGTGGGGCCAGCCTTGTCTCCGATGGTCGGCTCAGGAGAACCGGTCTCAGTTCCTGACAACTTGCTGAAAATCTGTAAAGCAAAACCAGTTATTTTTAAAGGTAAAAATCCCAACCCCCCAACAAGACCGTAAATCTTTTTAGTAAGAGAGTTAAAGATACATCTTACTGATAAGCACTGCTAAAGCTCTCCATTTTAAAAGGTTTACTATTAAAACTGTTCAATGCATACATGGGAAATTATGGAACTAATGTGATGTGTACAAACATTGTTTATTTTGTAGGTCATGGAAACTTCCCATATCTTTGTGGGAACATTAATGATGTGATAGTGAGTCCTTTGTTGTACACCTGTTACAGAAATTCACAGTCTTTATCTAGAGCATATGAACAATACGGTGCCTCCACAATACAGCCTATTTCAGAGGAAATGCAGCTCTTACTGACTGTCTACTACCTTGTTCAACTAGGTAAGGTTATTCCACATCCAGATAGACTGCAATGAATATGTTACATGCCAGCAAAGGAGAAAGGGAATATTAGGGCAGGACAGTATTAAATATCAATTTAGGACACGTGATATAAAACAATTTCATTTGTGGTAATGGAAAAAAAACTAAATAATTTGTTCTTGAAGACCAGACAGATTGAAATATAATCATACATAGAAAGTTCATCTTCTCCTATAATCTGGGACCTCAGCAACTAAAAATAAAAAAAGGAAAAGAGCGGTAATTCACTGCTCTTGTATACAGTCTGGGGTTTAGAAGTAGTATTACGCTGAGACAGGCAGTAGTCAACATCTTAAACATTTTTAATTACTGATACTCAGGTTCCAATTTGGGCAGCTTTACTTGAGTATCACAGTTCGCATCTAGTAAAGGCAGCAGAGTCATGCATGCGTAAGTCTGAAACATGATCATCTCTAAAAAATGACACATTTTGAAAAAAAGTTGTTTTTAACTCAACAGTTCTGTTTAATTCTTTCGTAATACTTTCATCTTAATTTTTTTTAGCCTCGGACCAGGTCCCTTTGATTGAGGATTTGGAACAAATCTTCATGCGTTCGTGGCGGGAATCACACCTGTCTGAAATCCGTCAGTACCAACAGGCTATTCCACAGACCTTCCCTCAAGTGCCCAGCCAGATCGCACCAGTGACTTCAGCCCAGCTTCCCTGGCTGGCGGGCCTCGCCGCCAGCTCCTGTAATGACAGCGTCCATATCATTGAGTGCAGCTACTCTCTGGCTGAAGGGCTTTCAGAAATGTTTAAGCTACTCATTGAAGGAAAATTAATAAAGACAAACTATGTGGTGATCATCTGTGCCAGTAGAAATCGAGCCATTGATTCCTGCATTGTCATAACAGGTAAGCTCCCAAGGGTGTATCTCCAGACAAAACAGAGTAATTCAATGCTATGAGGAGTGTGGTTGGAGTTTCCATAAGCTGCCTCAGAAAGCAGAACTTTGATCAACAAGTAATGGGTTTTGAAGAACTCGAGTTGATGCTGCACAGTTGGGTTTCTCCCCGGCAAATCACATTCTGCCTGTGTTACCCATTTTCTTACCAAGGCATCGCAGCCAACACTGCTACGAACAAATAACGGCGAGTTACAGCACACATACTGCATAAAGCTCTCCCACTCTGTGTGACTGGGATGTTACTGCGAGCAGAGAACCGACCATTTTCTTAGCTTCCAAAAGATGACCTTTCAATGCCATCCCCTTCCACAACCTGTTGAGGGCTATGCTGATAATTAAATACATTTTTTGAATAGCCATTCAAAGATTCATTATGAGTGTAAGATAACTGGTAATTCCTTTGACTACTTATATGCTCTTTTTATATACTGCCTCAACAAATATTTCCTAAAAAAGGAGAAGAAACACAAAGAATTAAAAAACAGGAATCTATCTTACAGATGTCTGGTGTATACATGTATAGGAGAGAGGAAAGACTTATCTCTGCCATTTTTGTGTATGTGGTATTCATTTAACTGTGTAGTATTTTTATTATGACATAGAACATTTTTACTGCAGTTTGAAGTGCTTTCAAAATTACTTTTTTTGTCTTTTAGGAAAGTATCAGGCAAGAGTTCTGTCTGAGAGCATGCTCACTCCTTCAGACTACCAAAAAGAAGTTAACTATCAGCTGGTCACAGGGAAAGTGGAAACTCTGGGGTCCTTCTTCAGCACCCTCTGCCCAGGTACCTAACAGGTTATAAAGAGGCATGTTTCCAAGTCCCTGAAGCTTTTAAGTCAGAGAAAATAGCTGTGTTCATTACTTTTCCAGAAGCAAGTCATTATTAGAAATATATAAAAAATGCAGGACAAAGTTGTGAATGTACACTTGAAATTCCTCCTAAAAGTGCCAGGTTCTAAAATCCCTCCGTTTCATAAAAATATGCCAGCAAATAGCTGAGCATGTTATTCTTAGCTATGCAAATCCATCCATATACTATGCAAGTCCATCCATATACTATGCAACTCCATATGCATATGAAGGTATGAATTCTTTTGCCCTAAGCACAGATTTTGTTTAGACCATGATAAAACAGAGTTATTTTACCAAAGGAAGGATTTGTCCTTTCAACTTAACATACTGTGAACTTGATCGCGATGCATGGGAAAGAGAAGAAAATTGCAGAGAGGCAGGGTTACTGGATCATTTTTTAACTGAGTATACTGAGGATTACTACAAGCTGGATTATCTGGGGATAGATCCAGCCACATGTAAAGTTAAACCGTATCACACAACTAGAGCAAATGCAGCATATTTGTCAGTGTTAATGGGATGTCACAGTCCCTTTGCCATTCACATCACTCGGTAAATCTGTACTCAGATCACAAGAACCCTTCTGGATGTGTCATGATATTCTGAGTGGTCACTTAAGAGAAACTTGTTTTTCTTGAACCATCATGTAGTTATGTTAGTGTTTCTGCTCTTAATATTGTCAAAGTATGGTTTTCAAAATCACTCTGCTATTGCTATTGTTTGAGCAGAACTAGCAAATAAGCATCCTGAAAAAAGTTGCCATCTATATGCACTGGATTGCATCTCACAGGGCAGACCTGCCTTTCTGAGCTCAGTGGAGCCATGTTCAAACATCTTTTCAAAAGCTGAGAAAATACTAAATACTTAGGACAGGCATACTGTATTCTCTGCATAGCTTTCATCTGTAAACAGATGAATAGGATATATCTGCAGATATACATAGTTCAATAAAAGATACCTTGCCTGCTTCAGCATTGTGTGTAGCTGCAAAACTCATATTTCTCTTTCAGCTTTATAGGGAATTATTTTTCTTTCTGTGTCTCAAAAATTTTAAAGATTTAAAAATATTTATCAGATTTCCCAAAACTTCTTGTAATCCTTATCAGTGAACCGTATAGCTCCATGGGCTGAACATGAACTAAGCCAGATTCATGTCTTTGTTGTTGCTGATTTGTAGCGGGGCCTTGAGGCTAGTTTTCTACCGTCCTTCATGAATGTCCTAGCCAGTGGTCTGCAGAGTTGGTCTGTCATTCCCTGCCCTGATTTGCATTTGATTAGTGTTCTGCTGTAAAAACAGATGCAATAGAGAATAACAAGAGGGTTCCTGTATAAAACAGCCAATAAGCCAAGGGCAGGATAACTACCTATCATTTATAAAGCTCTTTAAGATCTACAAGACAAAATCAGTATGAAATGCCGCTCTTAACATGGATGTTTATTCCACTGTCCCTTCAATCTGATAGAGGGTGACATTGATCTTTTGCTGGAGAAATTTTATCAGGAAAACCAAGGACACATCTCTTCATCAATTTCTGCTTCAGCGAATAAACCAACAGCACTGAATGGAACTGGAGCAGCTGCATGTACAAGTAAGTAACGAGGATTTTCTAAAGCCGTAACAGAGGAGGGTACTTGAGACCAGGTCTCTGGCTGTGCAGTTAGATCCCTCTGGGCAGAGTCCTAGGCTCTTGAAGGCAAAGGTCCTGAGGCAAACAGCAACTCATGTCTTGGGACATTCAGATTTACACTGATGGATGCTCTGCTTCGTTCCACTGGGTATTGTACTCTCTGAAGCTCAAAGTCTTACTTCTGTGGTAGCAGAACCCTAATGCACAAGTTCAGTTTCAGCTCTCAGACATTTAAGAGACTTACAGGACCAAAATGCCCAAATGCAGAAACATTTGTTTGCATATTCCATATTGATTTTCATAAACTGCAACTTCTGTTCATAAGCAAAGAGCCTTAAAGAGTAGATCAATCATTCTTTGCCAGACTCTAACACTTTGCATTAGGTTAGACTTTGGGCATATATCTAAACAGAATTTTACCTTTTTCCAGGTTATGAGATTGAACGACATCAGATTCGTCCATTCCAGCTAGCAGTGGCTCAGAAATTGCTGTCTCATATTTGCTCAATTGCTGACTCCAGCACTCAAAATCTTGATTTGGGTTCCTTCGAGAAAATTGATTTCTTGATTTGTGTTCCACCCTCCGAAGTGACTTATCAGCAGACTTTGTTTCATCTCTGGCACTCAGGTGCTCATTAGTTAGCTTTATTTTAGATTTACAGGAAATTGTTAAATGCATTTGTATCTGGAAATACTGACATTTATTCCATTTCTTTAGGTATTTTATTAGAACTTGGATTAGAAAAGGAACATCTTACAAAGCAGAGGGTGGAACAGTATGTTATGAAAATAGATGCAGAAGCCCAGATAAAATTCAAAGTCTTTTTACAAAACTCTATGCAGAATCCACATACACTGTTTGTTCTAATCCATGATCACGCACACTGGGATCTAATGAGGTAAGAAAACTGTATCTTCTTTTTACAGACATTATTATTGTTTGCATTAACTCTCAAGATCAGCTTTCTGATTTATCCCTTCCTTCATCTTTTTTTGCGTCTTTCTGCTAACTCCCTCTTCCCATGGTTGAATAAACCTGTTTTCTTTTGAGGTCCTTACTCTTATCCTGCTTATTATATTATGCCTCAGTGGAACATTTCAGCTTTCCTTGCTCACCATTCTTATCTTCTTTCAGCCACAGCTATTGTTTTTTTGGCTGGTTGTCATTTGTTCAAAGGAAAGCTTCCTGTGAAAGTACACAGAGCTCATTATCTTCTGTCAGTGTCCTCTGGGCTGTAAAACATGCAAAAACCCTCCACAGCGTGTAGACAACAAGTGAGCCAACCCTGATGCTTATTTTTTAACTGATTGGAAATTTTCCAGTACAGTGTTTTTTCTATCCAGAATCACTGATTTGTAAGAATTGAAAGCTTCTGTGGATACATAGTCACGTCAGATAGACTCCTCAGGAATCGGGGAGGTTTCTATCTGCTGTTCCGGAGTTCCCCATCAACTCACTTGCATAACTCATTCCTTCCTTCACAGAGCCCTGTTTCTGTGGCTTCCCAACAATCTTCCTGCTGAGAAGTTGGGCTTCTTTTGCTTTCTGGCTCCTGAGGCACTGGGGAGCTTGGAGGACATACTGAATTCCAGGAACACCATCATATTCCAACTTTGGGAGCGTGGTGGTGTTTTCGAAACCAAAAGCTAAGGAATCTTACTTGTGAATGAAATGACAAGGTCTTGTCTTTCATACTGATTAAGAAGGATGATTTTCACCAAAACTTTATTTTCACATGTGAGGGTTTGCTGTTCAACTCCTCTGTATCTTAGGAACTTACATGAACTATTAGAGCTGTCACAGCCTTCAAGGCGTTTATTCAAATAACATCCTTGAGTGGTAGGGAAGTACCTGTATTGCGGCTTAACTCTGATATTTTTTCCTCTTATCTAATAAAGATATGTAAGTGACAAATATTTAAGTGGCTGTTCTGCACAGCAGGATTCATGCCACCTAAGTGAAGTGCCTAAAACAGGAGTGTAATTGCCTGGGATTGCCCACATAGTCACAACAGAGACACGGGCATCTCTGAGGCTGACTTAAATCATGGGTGGACAGCACCAATTTCTGGGGTTACTTATCTCTCCCTGCTCGTAACAGAAGGAGCTTGCAGTGACTAGGCTTGCAACTTAGTCATGGCAGGTAAATGCCAAAAATTAAATAGCATGAATTTGGACCAAAGTTTTACACCAGAGCAAGGAATTGACTGTAAGTGTTCCATGATACTGGCATTTGCCCTAACAATAACTATTCTTCCCTTTCATAATAGCTCTATCACAGGTAGTTTCCCTCTGTTTTTTTGTCATACTGACTTACTGTCTGTCATTTTCGATCTTTATTTTTGTAGGTAAGAATTATATTTTCTTAAGGGTAGCATTCACGATCTGGCCAAAGTTACTACAGGACTATGTGTCTATTCATAACTGCCAAAACATCAGCTGCTTTCGTCCTTTATCTCTCATATTCTGGTAGCTGTAAAGGACTGGTGATTTGCTAGCTAGGGAGCTTATCAGACTTACAGATATTTTCAGCTGCAGTGAAATAATTTGCTTTTCTTTTCCCATCCTTCTATGCAACAAAAGCAAGGCAAAGTATAGAGTCCTAAGTTCCTTGTATGTTTTTAACTTTGATTTCACATCCAGGTTAAAGCTATTCCACTGACTCAAATGTTCCCTTGTGCTGATCACTTTGGAGAGTTTTGGGTTTCTCTTTTTGCAGTGCTATGCATAGCCTTTATCCTCAAACAGAACTGTCTACGGGACTTGTTGATAGACTGCTGAACTGCAGGGAGGTGAAAGAGGCGCCAAATATTGTGACCCTCCACGTGACGTCCTTCCCCTACGCGCTGCAGACACAGCATACTCATATCAGCCCTTACAATGAGATCCACTGGCCTTCTTCATACAGCAATGTAAGATGGATGCTTTGAGGTGCTTTTGTGAGCTTTTCATAAATTATTTTACATTTACATACTTGTAAACAAGAATGAATTCACATGGCATCTTTTTCTTGTTCAGTCCGTGGCAAGTTCTTTTTCCCTTTGCTTCTGTCATTTCTTGCATTTTTCCTTTATTCCTTTTACAACTTCTATAAACTGTGGTAGCTCTGCTAAATATCTTTGAGCTACATAAATGGAAACCATCTGAAAATCTGTCTCTAGTGCATTACTGCATAAACACATGTACATACATGGATTTTTTTCATATGTGTGCATATTTATTCCATACATAGCTGTTATGTCTGTTTATATGTATATGTGGGGAGGGAGAAAGAGAGAAACAAGGAAAAATTGGGTCAAAGTTCTGTTCTCTCAAAAAAATTAATTCTGTTTTTTTCTCTCCTTGTTTTAATATGTCTGAGTAGATGTATGCTTATTAGAGAATGTGATTGCAAATATATCAGGCACCAATGGTTAATCAGTTGTAAATTAAAAATTCATAAACTTTACCTTTATATTTTTATTGTTTCATTTGCTTTAGGGTGTAGATTTATACCATGAAAACAAGAAATACTTTGGACTGTCAGAATTCATTGAGTCCACCCTCTCTGGACATAGTATTCCACTACTTCGGTACGACAGCTCTTTTGAAGCGATGGTCATGGCTTTGGGAAAAAGGTACAGTACCCTTCTTTGTTTAACACAGGAAATTTAAGAGGTGCGTTCTAGTGACTTGAGTTACTAGCTACAAGCCTGGTTCTTTTTTTTTTTCCTTTCTCACTGTCCCACAAATTAGCTGTGTATGCAAGGGCATTTCACTCTTTCTTATTTTCTCCGTCCATCTTTTTTTGTATATATTTAACTTGTAATCTAATCAGTCTGGACTGCCTCTTACTATGAGCATGCACACTGTTTAGCCTGATTTTGAGTGTGTTCTTGTTGTGACCAGTAGCCACTGCTGTATTATAAAAATCTAACATTGAATCATCATGTAATTTCAAATGTGTTATTTCTTTTGTCCAATATTATCACTTGCTGACCCTGGCTGATTTTGATGTATAGAATTTGTGTATACTGCACTTGGACCACAAAGAGAAGCAGACATACCGCTGTGATTCGTACACTTAAATCAGTGATAAAAACTTCAGAGCATCATCAGAGTTTGAAAATACATCATCAGTTTTCCTTGGTCCCTGTGGAACAAGTCTAGAATCACTGCAAATGAGTAGTGACACCTTATGTGCATACGTGCAGCTGTGAATAAACTCTTTGGGATCTGTAAGAAGAATGAGACAGGAGGAGTAAAATCTTGTGAATTTGTATTGCTAACTGGGAGAATGAGCTCATCCACGCAACTGCTGGGGCTTGCTACAGGGGGCTTTGGAGCTCTGATCACACGTCAGGCACTTCTGTGAGCAAGCCACAGTTCCTCTTGTTACTGTGTACCTGGATTTCATTTTTGTGAAAACCAGAGCCCAGGAAACTATTGCATATCCATGTCTCTCCCTTCCGTAGACTGGGGATTGAGACAGGCTGTACCTGGGCTTGGGAACGTGGAGTGCTCATTGGACTCTGCCTATGTATTCGTCCTCTTGGAAACAAGAGCAAGTTGGTTCAGGGCTTCAGTAAGAAAACAAGAGAAACACCCCACCCCCCCTCCCGCCCCTTAAGGATAGCACATAATGCAGAATACTATTCTCATTGATAAGAGGATATAATTTTGATTGCTGATATTACCGAGTGCCTTAGCAAATATTCTGTGATAAATTCTGTAACAACAGTAAAGTCTTGGTAACTTAAAGTGGTGTAACCTTACTGGACTACATGCTTAGTAAATCTTTACTAAGAAATGGAGAGACAACATCAGTTCTAATTGTGAAATGATGCCTTACAAAGCCTATCCAACTGCAATTTGGTGAGATTCTGTTGCATAGTAGATATAAAGGATTCTTTACAGGAGAAAATCCTGAGTTTACTATATTTTGTAAAAATTAGCTTTTTCACTTTAGCCTTTAATACTTCGCTATTTAATTCACCATTTATTTCAGGTTCCCCAGATTACACAGTGCAGTGATAAGGACATTTGTCCTCATACAACACTACTCTGCAGCTATGATGGCAGTGTGTGGTCTTTCTCAGATGAAGAATTACACCTCAGTTGAAACTCTGGAAATCACCCAAAACCTAATAAACTCTTCAAGACAATGTCCTAGTGGTCATGGCCTCATGGTAGTGTTGAGAATTCCATGTACTCCGCTGGCTGCAGTGGCTTATGAACGTCTGTATAATGTAAGGGAAAGACTAGCCCTTGAAGATAACTTTGAAATAATCTTGGGAAATCCTAATTCTGGAATCACAATAGGGAAGCACTTTGTGGAGCAACTAAAGGTAACTTGCAGAATGACATATACTGGGAAGCTTCATTAGATGGGCAGGTGGGGAGGCTTTACTGGTGAGAGTTATGGTCATGAGCCGAAGTGCGGGTCTTATTAGTAAAAAAAAACAACTACCATAAGGAGCATGACTTTTATGTTTTAGACATACTGTCTGTGATACCTCTTCTGTCCTACCTCTGGTTAATACTCAGTGGAGTATTAACTAACGGCTAGGACTTGATTTCCAGCAGCAACCCTCCCAAACAGTTGCACTGCTTTTATCTACAGTGACCATGAGCAATAAGAAAAAAAGCCGAATAAAATTGTCACAGTTTTAGCAGAATTTTCTCTCAAAATCATTATGCTGCAAAAAGATTTCAATCAGTGACCAGTAGAGAGTTATGTTATTCTTGTCACCAGCAGGTGGCATGGAGGCACCAAATCAGTGACGTTAGTTATGGGTCCTAGAGCACCCTGGTATTCACAGCTCAGGACTCTATGCTTTCTGGACCATGGGTTGGTTTATGGAATAATTTATATCTTTTAGGCCCAGAGTCGTGGGTGATCTGATTAACAAAAGCCTCTTATACTGCCTTCCTTTTCATAAAGTTACCGTCATCTGATCACCAACGCAAAAATGTATTTACATTCTAGGATGGTGTAATATATATATATATATATGGTATATTCTGTACTGTGTCTGATTCATGTTAGATGAAGTCATTTGAGATCCATGGCCTAATGCTGATCTCATTCTGCTATAAATTAGGCATAACTTATTGTGAAAAATCAGTATTATTTCTGAATCACATCCTGTTTATCTTCTTTGACATGCGTAATGGTGGTACGCGTACAAATGTCAGAGGCTGAGTTGTTGTGCTGTTGGTGCTACTGTGGACTCCTTTTCTGTAGATCAGTCTTACAGCAAAAAGGACTGACTGGTGTGAGTAAAGCAGTATAGCCTGATGCTAAATGGTCAAACAATAAATCTAGTTACCAAACTTCTCATGAAGTTGTCAGGAAAACTGATAGCTTTGGGGGAGAGCAGGAGACTTCAGAGAGTAGCAAGTGAGGACAGTGGTATATGTGTGTTGAACACTTCCAGCTTTCCCCTATTCCTCTAAGGTGAAAAAGTCTCATTCCTAGCTCATTTTCTTCCTTGGACTCAGACATTACTTGCCACAAGAAGCAACCCGCTGTAGAGAATACTCTCCCCCAAAACTCCTACTCAGCTTTACTGTTGTACTATATCCACTCTATGGTACAATAGAGTGGATATGGTACAATAGACATTTTACCCGTCTGTGCCCTGGCCTCAGTACTATGCAGCTGGGAAGCTGGGAGGCTTTTCAGACTGGAACATACTGTCCCGGTCTCCTCAGACTTACAGCAGGCAGGTTGCTACCTGTAGTGCTCTAGGAAGTGTGCAATCTACCTATGTTGAAACTGGCTCTGCTCTGCGGCTTCCCTTGGTGGAATATCCATCCACTGTACAAATTGATTCATATAATGGATGATAAAAGTATATATTTCTATATTTTTATTTGTGCCATATAGATATGTCCATAAGTGTTTTTTGCCTTATACAGGTCTGGCAGAAAATTGAAGATGTAGATTGGAGGCCACAGACCTATCTGGAATTGGAAGGTTTGCCTTGTATATTGATATTTAGTGGTATGGATCCACAAGGGGAGTCTTTGCCACGGTAAGAAGATCCAATATTTTCTCAATGGCAGTTTTTTATTCATTGCTTACCAAGTGGCTAAAGGTTAACTGTGTAATTACTCCTGGGAGAAGAAAGCAGATTTCAGTGTCCAGATGTTTCTTTTCATTTTTTTGGCAGTTTTCATATCATAAATACAAAACACATTATTAATAATAACCTTCTGTTTATAGCAAGAAAAAGTAGCTCAGAAAATATGAGAGTTGTCCCAGTTTAGAGTGGAGAATAAGGGTATGTAAAAAAAAAAGTATAGCTACTTTAGATACCTCAGGGTAGCTGAGACATCTGCATGATGCTGGCATGTGCTGCCAGCCAGGCAGGATGTCCTGGGGCACTAAATGCTTTTGTATGTTCAACTGAATCCCATTTTGTGTGTTAGGCTTAGGACCCAAATGGTTATTCTTTTTCTTATGCTGATGCTAGCGTTCAGTGCTGCATAATGGGATTAAGAAAGAAAAAGTGTATGCACCACAGTGGTAAACTTATTAAGCACAAAAGATATTCTGTCTTCTACCTTATCTGTGGCTGAAGCAGATCATGAAAAAAATCCCATTTGTCTGTGTTTGTAAAAGAGGTAGGGGAGTAGGTTATAGTACGATTTCATGCTAGCCTCTCTTGTTTCTCTCCAGATCACTGAGATACTGTGACCTACGTTTAATAAATTCATCTTCTTTGGTAAGGACAAACTTGGAGCAAGAGCTTGGTTTGGCAGCATACTTTGTGAGCTCAGAAATTCACACAGAGAAAGCGGTTGTGACTGATGTGTTAGAAAGTGACCCAGAGAAACTAAGCAGCACTGATAATGAAGACGAAGAAATAGCGACAGAAGGTATTATTAGTAGTGATAATAAAAGAAGCTGTAAAATTATTGAGTTGTATTAGAAAAAGCAGGATTGTATGGATACCTACTCAGTGAGGGTTTCTGGAATTAGCCTTATTGAGTGAGCTCTGCTCCTCAGTTTTGCTTCATCTCATTGAACCCGTGTTTTCTCACCCTCCCTGCCCAGGAATTGCTGCTGCTGAAGCATTTAAATCTCTTGCAGTCCTGCTGCATGGGTTCTCTCTCTCTGTTTTTTGGTTCCCTTCTGTCCCCTTCCTCCCTACATCCTTTGCCCTGTATGTTCTGGCAGCCACAAAGCGGAGGTCGAGTGGGTACCTCCACTGTACAGCTCCCTGTTCGGAGTGCTGTGCTGTGTTTGCCCTCCCCGCGGCAGGGAAGTGTGCACTTTGCTGTCTGGGAAGCAGAGACCTGATCCCACCCCACACAGCAGGGACAACTCCACCTAAACTGTCCCTGACTGATGCTACCGAACCTATGCTTACCTACTGACAATGATGAAGATTCCTCCCAAGGAAACTGTATATAGTACAGCTGAGTAGCCTCTAGTTTGTAAGGTATTAAATAGTATGGCTAGAAAATACATCTGAACATAATAGCTTCTGAGTACTCCTTGAAAATGTCTATGAATTCAAATTGACAGTGTAGAGTTGATGAGTTTATAATTTCTTAAGAGAGCAATTAAGAACACATAAATGTGGAAACAAACAAAAATAATGTACCCAGGAACTGTTGGGGGTTTTTTTGAGTGATAGTTGATGGGCGTTATCAGTTATCGTTAAGGTCTTTACATTTTTCTTTACTGTCTATTGTGCCTTGCAACTGTAGAAAACAAGGGATTTTTATCTCCGTAGGTTATTTAAATCTCAAACTGCTTGCCTTTATTACCTTTTCTGTACTATGAGGAGGAAGAGAGACGGTTACTGTTCACCTATTAAGTTCTTCCTCATTGGTAATAAGGATAGCAGAACAAGCAGAACAAAAATATTTACTTTAATCAAATATGTACTTCTCATAGAGGAACGAAATGCCTGAGGTCATACTCAGACTGTCTGCAATAGAGGCCTACTTTAGATGTGATGAGTACCTCTGTCCCTTTAGTTGAAGTACGCCGAGATTGTATGTCATCTGAGTCAAGTGGGCAGCTAAGTTGTAAAGCTGCTTTCCTAGTCCGTGAAGCACTGTATGCTCTTCCAGAGTCCAATTCAGAACACTTGAGATGATAGAATTACAGTCTAAGTTTTCTGCTGGCAGTACTTATGTCTCTGTTTATCACGGTAAAACTGTACAGAAACAAGCATTTTGATTTAGAAGCTTAAGCTAGGAACCTCAAGTGAATATCCTTGGTGGCTGTCCAGATATGGATTTTCATCACCAAAAGCTGAGATATAATCTGGCCATAAAGCTGTAATATATGGGGTAGGAGGCAATTTCATAACATAATGAGAAAATAGAGCTTGTTGCCTGTTGGTTTCCCTGACACTGGATTAGTGAGGAAAGTAAAACATGGGTAGAAGGAGAAAACATGGTTGAGACATGCCTAGAAATTACCAGCTCCTGGCTGCAGCATTGATTTTGTGAAGCTATTGCAGCTCAGCACAGTTAAATTAGACCACGGGCTGATCCAATATTGTGTGGTAGGAACAGATACTCTCCACACTGAAAACAGCGTCAGAATGAGGACAAAACCCACACAAACTCTTGTGTGCTTGTCCCTACTTTGACAATGTAGCTTTGCCTTCTTACAGGCTTACTTAAATTATATTTTGTTTTCGTTTTCCCCTATTGCCATTTGCGAAACAGGTTCTACTTCAGAAAAGAGAAGTCCTATGAAAAGAGAAAGATCTCGTTCCCATGATTCTGCATCTTCATCTCTTTCTTCAAAAGCTTCCAGTAAGACCTTAAGATCTTCTCTATCAAGTTGCATTTAGGACATAAAAGAGACCTTTTGTTCAGCTTATTTGAGAAATAATAAAAGGCATAAATCACTAAGGCTTTGGTAAGGCCTATTTTATTGGGATCACTAAAGATAACTTTTTAAAAAATAAGCATCGGACTTCATGTGGCCTGCCTGTGGCTTTGTGTCCTCGATTTGCCTATGGTTAAAGAAATGTTTTTTCCTTTCTTTTTTTTTCTGTGCTCTTGGATACTGGTATTTTGAGGTATATATCACAGTGGTTTTAATTGAAACCATTCATACTGCTGGCGATATTTTTTTATTTATTGCTAATGTCCATTACTGGCTACTTTAGATTAATAGGCAACTAGAGCATATCTTCCTATTTCTTGAGACCAAGAGAAACTACGGACTTTTATTAGTTCAAAACGTGGGGTTGTTTTGAGAACCAAGACTGCTGTTTTCACCATGAGAGGAAAGCTGTTTTTATCTATGTTCAGCTTCAGGCAGACATTCCTATTACCATGTGGAGACTGATTCCTTAACCAGTTCTCAGTCTGCTCTGAAGACTGTGCAGTATTTGCATCTCCTCTTTGGAATTCACAGAACCACTTAAAACGAGGCCTTAAATTTTCAAGAAATCTTAGTAGTTAGAATATATAAGGTAAAAATATACCACTTTCAGAAAATCAGCAATTAGCTGTGGAGTGTATCTACATGACGTATTCAAGGCCAACATTCGTGAGTTCAGTATGTGCTCTGAGCTGACCAAAAGCTGTATGAATGCATTATTGCATTATGTAGCACCAGAGAGGTGAAAGCCAGGTTTTGTTAGATCGGACTAAATGCTGCAGTGATGCAGACGTGTGAGTGTCAGGTCAGATCTGACTCAGAGCTGAGGACTGTTTCTAGATGTCAGTCTGCGTGGACTTTTCTGCAGTCTGATGGGGTAATAGCCTGTGAATACTTATTTTCTTACACTCTTTTAAACGATGTAATTTTGTATTTGTCTTGAGTGATGAAAGTATCTGATGAACACCTTAAGCAAGGAATGGATGAGGGAAGTAGAGGACAGGACAATGACTGACATCTTTCCTATGCACGTCGGTACTTTAAAAGCCGCTTTCTGCGTTGAGATGAATACTTCAGAGAATCATAGAATCATAGGGTTGGAAGGGACCTCTGGAGATCATCTAGTCCAACCCCCCTGCCAGAGCAGGGTCACCTTAGAGCAGGTTGCACAGGAACGCGTCCAGGCGGGTTTTGAATGTCTCCAGAGATGGAGACTCCACCACCTCTCTGGGCAGCTTGTTCCAGTGCTCTGCCACCCTCAAAGTCAAGAAGTTCCTCCTCATGTTGAGATGGAACTTCCTATGCTCAAGTTTGTACCCATTACCCAATACTTCAAACTAGTCCCACTATGACTTCCCATATGAGAAACGTGAAAGCAAGAACAGGAGTGGGATTACAGTGCTTGATGGATGCTCTGTCTAAATGATTAATTTTTTTGGTTTTGTTTAACTATGGCATTGACTAGCAGAGATAGTTGCACTGTGTTGAAACACAGTTTTTCTTTTAGTTACAGCATTCTGCAGTGAGTCATCTCCTCCTTTAACAGCAGCAGGTGATACAGCAAAATCCCCCCACCAAGTCCTAAGCAACAGCGCTGAAGAAACTACAAATAACTATGAAAGGCAGAAGCAGAAAGTAGACAAGGGGGCACAAACAACAATCAGCAAACACTTGCCACCAGTAACTGAACAGTTGGATATGAAACAAAACATAAAAACTGCACAAATTTCCATCACCTCATCATCCTCCTCACCTTTCTCCTCATCTTCTTCCTCCTCTGCACCTACTCATAACTCCTTCATCCTACAGACCTCTCAATGCTCCATGACCAAAGCATCAAAACAGCCTCCCATAGTTTTCCTGCCCAAACTCGTTTATGACATTATTACTTCTACGGACAGCAGTGGACTTCCCAAATCATCTTCCCTCTTGCCTTATCATTCTGTTATGTGGGCAAGTTCTTTTCGTCCTCTTATGAGTAAGATGATGACTTGCACGGAGCAGTCTCTGTACTACCGCCAATGGACGGTTCCCAAGCCAATCCATATGGACTACAACAATAGAAATGAGGGCAGAATGGACACCTTTCACCCAAGGAGGCTGCTGCTGAGTGGGCCACCACAGGTGTGTAATAAGAACAAGGTATTATCATTGATTTATTTTGTTTAATTTTATCATAATCTCAGAAAAAAATCATTAGTTACTATTATTCACACTCGAAGGGGATTTTTTTGGTGGAGAGTAAGTTGCTTATATTTTGTTTCCTAATCCCTTTTAATAAAATAATCTTTCTTTCTTTACTGTTAGCCTGTGTTCAAAGGCAATGAAGCTGCAGCAGTGTTCGTTTTTTGCCAGTCTGTCTCCATTAAAATGTTTTAGAAGATAGCTTTCTCAACAAGGTAGATTTAATGTATAATTTCAGTTTGTTAAAGTTGAATATGCATTTGCATTCAAATAAAGATCAAAGGTCTTTACAAAACCACTTTCTTATGATGAATCTGAAGACAGCTGGGAGTCTGTAATTAAGTTTTTTTCTCTGTTTCCTCCGCACAGCAGACAGAAATAGAAGCTGTTGTAAATAAAACATGCAAGAAGGCCAGTTCAACATTAGCAGAGCCATATTTACCAGATGAGTAGCCGACCCAAGACTTTTTAAATCACTTTGAAATGATACATGGAAATGGGTATAGTCCTAAGAAGTTCCTTCTCTTCTAAATTCTCTAAGAATTTTAGGACTTATCTCTGAGAAAGGTATCTCCTAGTTCAACGCACATGTTACATGTTAAAGGTAATATTGTGCCTTTCATGTTCTGTTGAAGTACAAAGCAACAATAGGAAGAGACACCACGCCTACTGAGAGCATATAGATGTCCTGTGAACCTCAGAAGTCAAAAAAGATAAATCCAAACCAAGACAAAGACCCATGTTTCCAGTTATTGTAACATCAACTGAAAAAAATTAATCTAAAGATAGTTACTGATTCAACTTGCCACATGATCCACTCTTCTTTGCCCATCCATCGCAAAAGGAAACTACATACTACTATTTGTTAAATGATTGAATTCCATTGTACACCCAAATTTATGGTGCGGTAGAGTAGAAAGAGCATAAATGGTCTTTTCATATTGGGACTTCCTTCAAGTGTTACTGTAATTCATAAAGGATTCCAGAAAGTACTCTGATGAGCAGTTTTTCACTGTCCATTCCTTTGATCTAAATTGTCCGTGTTTGCCAAACAGGTATTGTGGTATTTTTTGTATTGCGGTAATTGAGGTAATTTGAGGTATTATGTGGTCAAGAAACTCAGGTGCAGTATAAAAACGAATACATTCTGGAAGAGAGATGTTGTTCATTTCCGTCTCAAAGAGAAACACAGGCTGTGACAATTTTTGTTAGAATTTTAAATGCATACACATCAAACCCCACAAAGATACTATTCCCAAAGCCACCCTAAATATCCAGATTTGCCAATAAGAAAATATTTCTTTGCTATTCATTTGTTTATGGGTCACAAATGTAAGTCTGTGATTCTCAGAAGAGTCATTCAGCGACTTCCGAGAGCGTACTACAACCTATGAGAACGCTTTGATGCTTCTACACTTGGTACTTGCCATTTAACTAGTTATAATTAAACAGGTGGCTTATTTATCATCGGCTCTGTTCCAGGATATGATATTCACCACTTTTCACTATGAAACATTTTTTTTTCAAATATTGAATAGGACTTCGGTTGACCCTCTACAGCAGTGAATTTCAGCCTTGATATCACTTCTTTTACTTGAAATTCCATCTCTTCTCCAGCTGTCTCCACAATGCAGGTTATTTCCTAGTCTTGCATTGGGTCATACAGATAGATCTAAAGTGTTTCCTAAAGGACACTCTTCACGTGTTTATTCATTTTATATTCCTCAATTCTTTCTGAAGAATATACCTGTTTCACACAGAACAAATTCACATGCATCAAATTAGGAGTATCATGTCTTCTTCCGAAGTATCAAAATTTAGGGGTATATATTCATTTCAGTATGTGGAAAAAGACAGCAGTTTTGCTTCCTTTGCTATTTTAACCTCCCAAAGTACTAAAAACTCCTGTAAACCAAAGAGCTGTAAAAGTGTGCTCATTGTTTATTGGTTTAAGGTATAACAATACAGTGTTTCTTCCAGGGAATAGTTACAGACATTAGAATTACCCTTCTCTTTTTGGCAAGAAATAATATATATATATATACACACATTAATATATCCATTTATATATATTAATAATATATTAATATATATATATATATAAAGTATAAGACTGCCATAGTACTATCTTAAAAAATCAGGAAGTAGTTGTTTTCTTTATCAGGCAGCAATTACTTTGCTAAAATTCAAATCAGGAAGCAATTTGTTCGTTAAAATGAAAAATATGAAACCAACACAGGAAGTAAACTAGGCACGTTATTGAATCAGAATTATAATTCTCACTTTCAGGGTAATTAGTAATAAAGTACACTCACCCTTCTCTCACAGAGACATTTTACACTCTAGACTGATCAAAATGTTTTGCTAGAAGACTTGATGCATTTTTACAAGGACAATTACGTACATTAGAAGGCAATCACGCATTATTTTTACAGGAGGCTTTAGGAAATGCGGCAAAAACTGGATAGGTATAGAAGAGATTTATCTGTAAGGTAGTTCACACAGTACAAGTTAAGCCATTGGTTAGTGAGTATGAGTAAATATGCACCACCATGAACAACATGTATCATATCTATGAGTAGAAATGTAGTCCCTAGTGCACCCAAGAAAATGCCTATAAGGAAGCCTAAACTCATTAAAATATTTTTCTTAGAAACATTCATCTTAAAGTTCCCCAAACTGCAAATCAAGGTTTTGTACCTTTGTTTTTAACTGTATATTACAACTTAGAACTAACATTTTCCTGCTCATGAGCACGGCTCAGTCCTGTGGCACCACGTCCAGGGAGTGAAGCAAGCGTGTCTTCAGACGCTTTCTAAGGAAGAAAACTGCTACCCATATTGTTTGGTTTTCCTCTACTCCTATTGAAGTCTTATTGCAATGGGCTTATATACCATTCAGCCTATGCCAGAAAAATATCAGCGAAATATTTAGTATCTCTTTTGTTAGCTGTGTTTTAGAAGATTGTAGCAAGTTGGAAACAAGGAGAAGAGCCAGCACCATTGACCAGCTGTCTGTGGACCATCAGCATGTTTTCTGTGTATCACCATTGGTTTGCAGACCACAGTTTGAAAACAACTGCCGTGGTATGAGAAGAACTGTCTCACCTGGAAATTAAAATAGAAAAGCCTTATGGATTTGTTTCCCCTTTTTCCTATTTCTCCTTATGGAATTATTTCCCCTTTTGCCATATTTCTCCTAATGTGAAGACTGAAATCAGATGACACTTTATAGCAAAATGTAAGAATAATAAAGTACTTCTAGTGGTCCTGGTGTCCAGTGTCTGGAACAAGTTAAGAAAAGGGAACTCATTACTGTTAGACCTGCTGCAGCAGCACTTCTGAATGTCCCTTCCATGAATAAGCATGGAGGCACACACGTAATTTTCTCTGACTGGAATATTTCTCTCTCAGATTCTTAGTTTGTTTTCAGCTTATCCTTGATAACTATGGCAAGCAGAGTTCAGTGGTCAAAATCTTTGGAGAGCTTTCCACTCCTCTTAGATAGTGTATGTCTTTGACACAAAAACTAGACCTTCATAACTCTTGAATTTTCTGCAGGAAGAATTTGAATTCACATTCCTTCCTCTTGCTCAGCTACAGCTACACTCTTCATGAATGAAGAGTTGTAGGGTAAACACATCCTTAGTGTTTTATGGGCCCAATCATCTCTTGCACTAAGGATGAAAATAGAAACCCAAATACTTAATCTTTGCAGGCCCCAAATTCCTTAGTTATTGTAAGTTTTCACAAGATTTGAGAATTTTATTTCTTAGTCTTTTGGGATTTTCATCTTCCAAGTCTGATTCATCAGACTTTTGTCTTCCAAATTCAGGTAGATAGATAGAAACAAATTTGGGGAATATTGTGCCTTATCTGCTAAGGCACTGGGCACTGACACATCTTTGAGGAAACTCTGGGAAGTGGAGCTGGCTGTAGTAGAAGCACCCCTCATGTACATTTTCTTTCAGGAATCATAAAAAGGCAGCCCAGCTCCAGGTTCCTTCATACTTCTAATCTGTTTGCAGCTTTTTCATGCAGAGCAAAGACAGGATATGGAGAAAAACACCTTGCTGAGAGTACTTCCTTACCAGTTGTCGTCATTGTTAATATACTGTATCATGCTTACGCCTGGAGTCACTGATTAGGATCAACATGGCATTGTACTGGGCTTCGCTAAAGACGGGTAAAGTTACAGCCCAGTCATGTATGCAGTTTAACATTTCTTTGCAGATCTATTTTGTTGCAGTTGGGAGGCGGAGGACGGGCAAATGTGGGGCTCTGCTTCGGAGCTGTACATACCCTGCTTGCAGGATCTCTTTGCAGCTACCTACCATGCCCAAACTATTGAAAAGAGGGGTGGTGACAGATGAGGCACAGACTCTTTGGAGAGCTGTGGAAGCTCTGTTTATTGACAGCTACTCAGTATTTTCAAACAAACAAAGACACTCTGTGCGGTTCCATTTTGCCTAGAGATGGTACATATAGAAAACAATACAATTAATTTTAAAGGTGGATTTACCTATCTGGGCGTGCTACAAATTCAGTTGTTCAAGGTTCTTCCCTTCTGGAGTAAACGGTGATTGTAAATGAGAAGTCATTCTTTTCTCATTTTGTTTGAAAAATCTTCTCAAAATGTCCTGGAAAAGGTGTTCTCTATTTTACCAATTAATTTATTCAGCAGCAAATGCAGACAAATGTACAAGTGAATGGAGTCCCAATGTGAATGTTGCCATGTGCTCAGCCTGATCTCTCTCCTGGCAGAGAGACATTCTGAGAACGTGGAGAGATTCCTTCAAGTTCCCACCAGCATTTTACATACGGTGTTGCTAATATCTAACAATTCATAAAGCTCACAGTACGGTACTGGACACTTGTTGTGTGACAGATAATGCGATGGGGTAAGATATGATGCACGGAATATCATAAATACAGATGGTTTAGTTTAGCGGTTAGGGACTAGCACTTGTAGTCCTGTGGTTTCCAACATTTTTGATTCATGACCCTATAGCTTTGTGTATCTTTGTGTATACTTGAATCAATTGACAACTGATACCTTTCATCTGAGTACCGTGTAGTAGTAGCCTAGTCACTCCCAGGTACGTCGGTGAAAACCATTGGTGAAGACTGGTCCCCCAGGGAAAGGAAAATGACATGATTTTGATAGAGTAAGTTTTAAATGGTTACCAAAAAGGAAAAAAATAAGGTTTTCAGCCTGTTTTTCTGTTGATAACTCTAAGTATATACTTCAAACAAATTAGGAATTATTTTTTCACATAGACACCTGGTATCAAGGGAACAGGTTGTGTGTACTTTTGACAAAACAATCTCTCATTTGTTTGAAATTAGGGAACCGTTAATCTGTCAGGCCAGCCTGTGTTTAATGAAATGATGATCAGGGGCACTTAATAAAATACGTTCATAAGGGCATGAAAAGGCAATCTCAGACTTGGGAGAAAACATTGAAAGTATTTTCTTCTACAGCAAAGTACCATCAGGTTTGCCTCAGATGTGGGAAAATTAGATGCTTTTTTTTTTATCTTACCAATAAATAGCCATTGCAGCCAAGGTTGGAAACTTGTTTCAGGGTCAGCAAAAAGATTCTTGTTAGTCTCAATGGATTTTACATAAAAACCCAGGCTGGAAGTTAGAAACATCCGGTCCATGGGCTGACTAAGATCCCTGCTATCATTTGCTCTACTCAAAGTAACGTTTTTTCTGTGTTACTCCTGGATAACGCAGAGTTGTGTGCTCACATATGGTCTACCTGGTGTATCTGAAAGGCATCTTTGACCCTCAACGGGGATAACGGTACCCTTTTCCACCCTTGGCAAGCTATTGTTTAAAATGCAGTCTGATTTATTGAAAACAAAAGATACTGAACCTTGACCAAAACAAAAGTTTACCTACTCTTGCTTCAGCTTCAAAGCCTCCCTTCCTCAAATGTTGAGAGAAAATGAAATTTTCACTTGACATATATGGAAAATAGTAAATTCAATACGATATTGAGTAATTTAACACCCTATGCTTCTGACATGTCCTAGCAGTAATGGTAGCAGAGCTGGATTTTCAGTTCTGTAATAATATGAGATTGCTGGTCTCTCTTTTTCTCATTGAAACCCATTGTGTACTGCTTCCTGTTCAAGTATAATGGTTTGTAAAGCTGTCTGCTTAGATATGGCGTTATTTACTTGATGTTATCATCAGCAAACTTTATGTAGAAGACACAGAACAATCAATTGAGTAAATCATTGGCTGTGTCTTATACCTTTCAGCTGAAAAAAGTATAAAAGGGCAGCGATACTATTTGGTGTAATGAAGAGAAAATGTAAATTGTGTGTTAGTGGGGTAAAAGAGAAAGGAGAAAGTTACAATCTTAAGGTAATTTTCAAGTGGAATTTTAAAAGGTAATTTTAAAACTGTAGAAGGGAAATAATATATTTTCAGCACAAGAGGTAGAACAACACATTCTTACCTATACCATGTGCTCCAGGAGTGGAGGTGGCCTGCACAGGTTCTGCTTTAGATGCATGCCACTTAATTCTTCAGGATAGTCAGTGTACTGCTAAATTATACAAATTTGAAAGGATTGAGGTAATTCTTTAGTCATCTTGTAGTTTGAGGAGTTTTTTTGGAACATTTTATGAGCTTGTATGGATTTTTAAAAGTTCATTGCCTATGTAGAAACTAAAACATCAGGAGAGAAAATTCTCGTCTGTGGCCCCATAATTAGACCTGTGATATAAAATGCATTTTCCAGACTAGGTTACTGCACAGAGTGAACAAAACTGTTGAAGGTTTAAGCATTTCATTTATGCCAACAAATATACAAATATAGGGATATGCAAGCGCTGAATATTAATATTCGGTTTCACTGCAGCTATATTTTCCAGATATGTGGAAAAGTAACATGTTGAAAAATGGAAGTTTACTTCTGTGTTTTCTAATTTATATATTTACAGATAGGGAAAACAGGTGCCTATCTGCAGTTCCTCAGTATTTTGTCCCGAATGCTGATTAGACTGACAGAAGTGGATGTTTATGATGAGGAAGAAATCAACATTAGTAAGTTCTTGATATAAAAATAATTGCTTCTGGAGACTGTAGAAAAGTGTTATGTTATATTGAAAACTAGTTGTCTGTATATTCTATGCCATTCACCTTTGCAATTAATTTACATTATTGAAATATTTTAAGAAATTATTAAGAAAAAATGATGCAGAAATAATAGGTATAGCAAAACCTTCTGTAGCAATAAAAATTACATGAATTCTTATTTTTCAATAATATCATAGACATAAAAGAAGAGTCTGATCAATACTACCATCAGCCTGGAGATATGTGGCCAGATTTGGAGACATTTAAGAAGATGCCTTTTGACTACACTATCCATGACCCGAAATATGAAGATGCAAGTCTGATTTGTTCAAAGCTTCAGACTATAAACAATGAAGGTTAGAGTCTGAAAAATCTAGATTGGTACATATGTATGTATTTCTTTGTTTTTAACGTGAGAATCCTGTTAAACTTTTAAACAGAGTGAAATTATCAGAATTGCACTTGGCTAAGTAATAGTGAAAAAAGATTTGAAGTTTGCCAGATGAAGCACCAAACTATAATCCTTATAAATGTTTTATGGAATATAAGTAGTCTTTCATTAAAAAAACTCTGGTTCCATAATAAGTTTGTGTATTTTAATGTTTTTACGTAGTAGCATTGTCCTGCTCTGTAGCAATGAAGTGACTTACACGGGTAAAGTTATTTACGTACTTAAAAGTGTTTATAGGATTATTTTTTAGGTTTTGCTTTAGGTTTGGAAAGTGTGAGATGTCTATGCCCAGATCTAGATTCCTGGAGTACTGAGGTGTGAATTAGTCCTCTGAATTAGCCAGCTGGACATACACAAGCCTATGGTACTGGGTAGGATGTATCCAAGCATGCCGAGGGACTTGGCCAACATCATTGTGAGGCTACTGTCTGTAAATTTTAAAAGGTAATGACAATTGGTGTAGGTTCCTGATGGTTGGAAAAAGGAAAATGCCATGCCCTTCCTCTACAGGACAGAAGGAGGATCAAAGCAATTACAGCCTAGTCAGCCTACCCTCAGTCCTCAAAACAATTATGGAATAAACTCTCCTGTAAGCCATATCCAGACCCATGAAGGACAGGAAAGTGATTTGGAGCAGCTAGAACAGATTTACCATAGGCAAATCATGATTGGTAAACATGATTGCATTTTATGATGAGATGACTGGCACTATGGACAACGGAAGAGCAGTGGTTTTATCTTGACTTCAGCAAGGCTTTTGTCACTGTCTTCTATAATATCCAAACAGCCAAAATCGGAGAGAGATGGTTTGGATAGGTGGATTGTAGAGTGGGTGGGAAATTGGCTGGCCCACTGAACTCAAAATGTGATGAGTGGCACAAATCTGACTGACAGCTGGGTATGCATGGCAATACTCAGAGACTGATAGCGAGGCAAATGCTCTTTAAGGTTGCCGTTAATAGCCTGGTCAAAGGGAAAGAATGCAATGTCAGCAAGTTCATGGATGACACCAAATTGGTATCAATATGCAGGAAGGTAGCACTGGCATTCAGGAAGGCCTTGATAGGCTGGAGAAATGGGTTGACATGAACCTCAAATAGTTCAACAAAGGTAAATGCAAGATCTTGCACTTGGGACGGAATAACCCTTTGCAGCTGTACAAGCTTGGGCCCGGCTGTATAGACAACAACTTTGAGGAAGGCAACCTGATGATCCTGATAGACAGCAACTTGAACATGAGTCACCACGGCTTATTGGACTGACTTACTAAAAACCTAGCAAGCAGGTCAAGGGAAGTGATTATTTTTCTATGCATGGCACCTGTAAGACCACACCTGGAGTATTCTGACAAGTTTTTGGCTTCCCAGTACAAGAAAGGCATTGACATACAGGAGTGAGTCTAGTGGGTAGCCACCAAGATGGATAGAGGTCTGAAGCACATGACTTACAGAGAAAATTGAAGAGAATTGGGTTTGCTTGGTCTGGAGAAGTCTAGCAGGGACATCTGATTGCTGTCTTCAACTTCCTAATGGGAACTTATAGATGCAAACTATTATGGATACACAGCATAAGGACAAAAGACAACAGACACAAGTTGCAACATGGGAAATTACAATTAGATAGCATGAAAAAAGTCCAGAATAAAAGTGGTCAAACCGTGGAGCAGGTTGCCGAGAGAGGCTGTGGAAACTCTACTCAGTGATTTTCAAAACTTGAGAGGACAAGGAACAACCTTGAACAACATGATCTGATGCTGAAAATCTGAGTGAAAGGTTTGGCCAGATGATATAACAGAAGTTCTTTACAGCAGAAATTACATCTCATCTTCCTGCAGTCTCCCATAAAGGAGATCCTTTTTATGAATGTGGATATTCGCTAAAGAGCAAAATCACTAAATTTGCCAAATGCGTTTCATATAATCTACTGTGATGTCCATCACAGGATGGTAAATGTCTGACATAAGACTCTTTTCCACTATGTATTACTTTTGCAAGCATTCAATCAATAATAACAAAAGCAACAATAATAATTTTAATAATCTGGTTTTGCTTAGACCTGAGCCTTATGTGAAATCTGTACAGAATTATCATAATCATGAATTTACATATACTTCTTTGTAGTCCCCATTGCTGTACGTAACAGTTTATAAAACATACTATGCTCAGAATGAATTCTGATTTTGTTTTGCATGTGTTTAATCCTGCCATTGTTCCTAGAGCTAATTACAATGACAGAAACAGTTTGTCACAAAAGGGAATACGTTCTGGCCTTGAATATATGTTACATTTCAGTTGTTTCTTTTTTTAATAGACGGATCAATGAGCAGGAGACAGGAGGATATGTATGCCCACCGTCAAACGACTAGGATGAGATTATCCAAGTATGCAGCATATAACACCTACCATCACTGTGAACAGTGTCATCAGTATATGGGTTTCAATCCCAGGTACCAGGTAAAGGTTTCCAGATATTACTCTGCGGATCAGAAACTGAAGCAGCCACAACCCAAATGCGGTTTTGAATACATTCACTGTATTTGAATTGGTTTACAAGTCGTATGTAAGTGTTAAAAACATCTGATTTACAGGTTTTGTTATTTCTTGAGGTTTGCCGGCCTTGGGTTTTGGGGACGTCAGAAAACTGATCCTTGCCTCATTTCAACTCGTTTATTCAGTGCTGTAATCTGCATTCTACGTGTATATTACCGGTTAAAATTACTTTCCCAGCAAACTTTTCGCACTGGGACTTTCTTACATTTTCACCTGAGTAACTGCAAAAGGTGCTACTTCTGGTACGGGAGTGGTCCAGGGTAGAGTAGTCTATATGTGGCATACAGACTGTTATTGCTCAGAATAATCCTCCAGTTTCCTGCCTATTAGAATGTGAGGAAGAAGGTATTAGCAATGCAAATACCGGTTTTTATGTGTTGGTATTTCGGAAAGCCGAGAGTGGCTTGTAAGTATTGGTACCATCTGCAAGACGAAGCTGAAACAACGGCTTCAAAAGAGGGAAAAGTTTAATTTATATTTTTTTTGGTGTATGCTCAAGCCGAGGGGGCATTGCTTAACCTAGTGAATCATGAGGTAAAATTTAATGCAATACAGTAAGTTATTGTAGTACGTATGGTGATGTTATAAATGTGTATTAACTACACTGAGACCATGTAGTTTGACTCTAACCACTGGAATTATCCTATTTTTTCCCTTCCTCAGCTTTATGAGTCCACTCTGCATGCATTTGCCTTTTCCTATTCTATGCTAGGAGAAGAGATTCAGCTACATTTTATCATTCCAAAGTCAAAGGAGCATCATTTTGTCTTTAGCCAACCGGGAAGACAACTGGAAAGCATGAGGCTACCACTAGTCACAGATAAGGTAGATGGATAATTATATTTATGACCATATGGAGAGAGACACTACCAGTTTTAAAATTTGTTGAATTAGGATCCTTTACACTTCTGGTCCTGCTGTCAAGAGATAATGAAGATGTCCTGATACTAATCTTGTATTTTCTCCCAGAAACAGATACATGAAGCAAAACCGTCGAGCCACCAATAAGCCGTTTCTTTTGCTCATTATCAAGCTTGATACTTTGGTATAAACACTCTTACCTGGGGCAAAAGGTCTTTGGTTATGGATTTAAGATGTTAAAGTGAGAATGGTTTCTGCAATGAGCCTCACAGACATGGTTTTGTTTATCATACAGTTACTAAGAGGAAGCAATTTTTTACTGTAGAAAAAGACAGTGGATTATCTTGTTTTATTCTGCATAAATGCTCAGTTGCTTTCATGTAAAAATAAGGCCTTCAAAGAATCTTTGTCATGGCTTCAAGGCTGTCCAGAGAATCACGTCACGCTTGCAGAAAACACTTTGTTAGGTCATCCAGCTGACAGGCCATGCAAACGCCGATGCTGGCTGTTACAGCGGCTCCCAATATCCGTGTCTAAGATGAAGCTGTGCCTTGCTCAAGCCACACTGTGTGGAGTATTAAAGCAATATGTGGAACAGTAGTAAGCAGTAGCCCTTCTATCCTGGAGAAAATAAGCTGCTTCTAATAAGCAATAATCAATTAATACCACTCTCCAGTTCAGGCTTTTAAGCCAGGCAGCAACACAGCAGCAACTGTGCAATGTGAGGGTGAAACCTCCTGCTCTTTCTCACCCAGTAAACTTGTGCTTGGCTACGCATTCAGAACTGTGCACTGGGTCCTTGTGGATTCTTTTCCTGCTTCTGCCACTGAGCTGCTTTGAGGCTTTGCCAAAACCATTTATCCTTCCTTTGCTTCTTTTTCTGTTCACTTGCTCCAAAACAGTGCCTGCAATCTTGCTGCAAGCTGTGGGAAAGTGCTGTGGGATATAAACCTAGATTATTAAACCATTAAAAAATATTTTTATTGATCACTTTAAATTCCCTTTTGTGAACTCTACTGGCATCAAATCCACCATTTTGTACTTTGGCAGTTTTAAATATGGAGTGCTTATTTGTGAGGGCTTTGGAGAGTATCTGCAAAAAGGCAAACTTTCCTTCATGGTCTTTAATGACCTTAGTAGGAACCAGGCTGAAATCAGTTGCCCAGACTGGAACAGTCCTGGATGTCGTAGAAACAGGGCTTTCAGAAACTGTGCTATCAAACTTGGAAGCACCTACTGACTTTCAACGCATTCAAG